>VXAZ01005435.1:1052231-1114309 GCA_013399875.1 Gymnorhina tibicen | reverse complement strand
CTCCGCTGCACCCTCGGCACAGTCCGTGCCTCCCTCCAGGTGCAGACCCGGGCCCCTGCGCCCCTGCCCTTCTCATTCCCGGCTGGTGGAAGGGAAACTGCGCGGGGAGGGCCAAGCGTCACCGTGGCTGTGTTCACCCACTCATGACAATGCCACAGGAACAGCCTGCACGCCACGGCTGCACCCAGCCTTGCTGCGCCTGGGGGCACTCTCCTGCCCAGCAAAGAGGGGTGGACCCTTCCCAGCAGTACTGGCCTGGGCTGTCCCTGAGCCTTCACCCTTCTCCCCACAGGGACAGCGAGCCTTCCCACCCCCTTAGGAGACTCCCCTCGCAGAAGCCATCCAGCGGGTGGGAGTAGTGCGCGAAGGCCAGGTCACTGCCTACCAAACATTGCATTGTTTAATACTAGAAACACAATATTTACGGTATGACGGAAATAAACATTCCCGCTGCAACAGGCCTAAAAAGAAAGCAAGTATTCTCCATTTGGGGAAGCAAGAACAAAACCAAACCAAGCAAACCAACCAGCCAACCAAACACTGTACATCTGTTTCTAGAGCTTACTTTCATTTAGCCACATCTATTATTCCTCAAATTATGAGCACTTTTATCACCATTTCACAAAGATATAGGAGTTTAAAACTAATCTTTGGTTTTTTCCAATGTGTGTGCCAGGGAAGTTCTTGGGTTCTTCCTCCCCTTCTTAAAACATATCCCAGATCTGCTCTTCAACATTCTCTTTACAGCGCTCATTTTACCCAGTCAGCTTTTATTCTCACCTCTTTAGTGCAGCATTAAAAAAAAAAAAAAAAAAAAAAANCTGTAAGTAGCTTCTGGACACTAGTGACCCTTTGGGTGCAGTAGAGAATTGGTTTGCCTTTTCCTTTCACATCTCCAGAGAAAATGCCTCTCACAGAATAGCACAGAAATTTTTCTTTACCTTGTAATTATTTTATTTCTTTCCATCTCTGTAAAGGAGCACTTTAGAGATGCCCAGTGGAGGGGGTTTTTTTCCCCTTGTAAGATGTGAAGAAATAAGGTTGTGGTCTTTTTTGTCTCAAGTGAGAGCTATATTTTCTCAAGTCTCTGCTTCAGCAGTATTGCATAACAATTCTTGCTGATTACAATCACCCATGTAAAGCAGCTGAAGTGTTGGCAGGAAAATCAGAAGCAGAATCTCCTTCGTTGCTAGTACTTATCTCTAAAAAATCCAAGAGTCTTTGGTTCATTTCACTAATATTGACATTGCTGAGCAGCTCAGTAGTCTGATGCTAGCTGGGGAGTTTTCCAGTTGTGTTTGCTACTGACCTACAGCACTATATTGACTATGCAAGTGCATTAGGTGTAATTAATTTTCACAAGGAATATTTCCATGTACATGAAATAATAAACTGCTTTGTGACCAACCTCTTACAGTTGGTCTCCATTTGTTCTAAAGGAGCACTTACATAGAAGAGACCAACACTGAACTCTCCATTATGCACACCTTCTGTCTTGTTCTGCAAGTTGTAAATCCTTGGTTACCCCCATGTAATGTAGCAACTCAAATGAACCTGACACCTGTAGGATTTTTGACCAGTGAAACCAATAAACAGCGACACCTTTAGATTTCATGGAAGTAGAAATTTTTCCTGCAAATGCAGGAAGACTTATTCTGTCAATACATACACGTCAGAGAAAGGGATTCAGAGACCTAACCATACCCTGCTTTAACTCACAGCTCCTCTTATTTCTGTTCCCCTGTTTCTGCTGAGAATCAACTTACTGTCTTTAAACCATGGCAGTCAGCCAGTCTGTGTCAGCCTGCTGCTGTTTGCCAGCCTTCCGTGGATCACCCATCTGAACTCTGGACTCTCACCTGGGGTAAATAGTGCTTTTATCAGCACTGAGGATGTTTACAGCTGAACTTTGTTTCAGGAATAAATGGACAAAACCAAGGAGACACGCAAAATATGCATCAGAATAGAAGTATTTCATCTTTTCTAAAGTAGAAGTTATAAGAAATTTTAATAAGAGATGTTATACAGCCCAGATAGACTTTGGGCTTTTTTCATGAAGTGCTAAGCCTCTGATTTTAATTTGTTTCTCCCCCCAGCAGGATTTTTAAAGCAGCAGAAACAGAGCAGTGATACTAAAGACTTAACTTTCACTTCTGACATGAAATGCTGTTGAGGCTTGGTTGAGTTATAGGCTTTTGAAAAATTGCCATTAACCTTTTGTTCCTTCTGCTCTTCAGGTAAAATTTGCTCACATGCCAAAGAAATAATTGCATGTGAACTTTCTCAGAAAAGCTCCAGGCACTCACTGCTACCAGAACAGCTACAGCCTTGTGCTGGGAATGGTTGCCTCACTGGGAGGGCAAAGGAGGGCAGGGCAGCGGAAGGTGAGAAAAACCATGTCCTTCAATTTCAAACAGTTCCAGGAACACAACCTGCAATCTAAACCAAAGGATTCCTCCTCCAGCCATTGTAGTAGTTAATCTCCAAGTTTAAAGGGTAAACTGTAAACTCTGGAAGTTCAGCATTCAAATTCTGGCAGTGATGTATTAGGGAGCCTAAAGGTCTCAGTGTACTGATATGTGGTACAAGCAGCTCCTCACTTTTTCTTCAAAACTGCCCCTGATTCACATCAATTCAAGTACTAGAGAGACAGACATTCCAGACTTTAATTTGCTGTGTAGTTGTACCTGGAACTCAGTGGACACTCTTTAATCCCACACTATTTTTATTCCAGGATCAGGTTCCTCACTCGTTGCATATGATGAAGAGTGATGGTTACAGTCTTATGGCTAGCATCTCCCAACACCTGAAAGCCTGATTTAGCTATCCAGATTACTTATTACACTTAAGCAAGTTCACCTGTCAAATTCATGGGATTTGGGAAAGCCTGAAGTGAACCCAAGTTGCTCTTTTGCCTTCGTTCTACCTAATAATGACAGTGCAGAGATTTATATTTCAGTTACTTACTGCTTCTGCCCTCTTAGTTTGGCTCAACCAAATTCAAGGTAAGGCTGGTATATCCAGTATGCACTGGGTCCAAGGGAAATGGGATTAGCAAGAAAATGCCATGAAGAATACAAGCTGCTTCTGGGGGCTCACAACAGCTTCTCAGATTTATTTTGGTTTTTTTCCCTTACACTAGGAGTCATAGCAACAGTGGTGGTGACTTTTACAGGACAAGGTAAATCACTGTTAAAGCTGAAAGTAGTGCTGCTGAATCCAGTGCCAGCATGAGGACATTTGTGTTGCATGTCTTCACTGTACCGGTGTCAAGGAGGAAACAAGTGTATACACATGAAAAAGTTGAAGTATGAGAGGGAGAGGTTTTACTGTTCTGTTTCTGAAAGGTGCATAAGTGAAGAGCCATAGAGTAACTATGCCATCATTTGTCCTCACTCATCCTAATCCAATACAGGATGACTTGAATTCAAGACTTAGTTTAGGGAAGCTTGCTCTGACTACCTCTCCCAAATAGCAGCATTGATGTTGCAGTATAGAATTACAACTTCGTGCATTTCTTCACCAATTTAGGGAAAATGCTCAACTTAAAACATTCACAGTAGTGAAGACATGCACTGCTTTTCTAATCTGCTTGTTTGCAATTGGATTTACTCTTCAGCGCTCTTCAGAGAGAGCGGCTACACAGGATAACCCAGGGTGTGGCACAGTGCAGGAGTACCAATGCTCTTTAGGTGTGAGAGACACACAATTATAAATTGTGTTAGGAGGAAGCTCTGACCATTAGTCAGACATAGCCTTTGGGCATGGAACTGTAAAGCACAAATAGATGAATAAGTAACAAAATGGCCACCATGTGGGCCCAAATGCATTTAAAACTACAAATGAGCCGTTCTTTAGTGAGTCCACTAATTTATTCCAGCCATCTGTATCAGTGTAAACAAAAGCTTGTCTCCTAAAGTGCTTAATAATTTTTAAGATGTAGCAAGGACCACAAGTTTCAACATGATCATCTTGGGGGAAAAAAATTAAGAAAAACGAACCCACATATTTTCACACCACAAACATCTTTTGATAACCACTTCATCATGAAATTCAAAGAAATACTAAAAAGTAAAACTTGTTCCTAGCATGGCATATTTTTCCTATTTAAATTCCACCAAATGTTTCATTAGGATATTTTAGGGGATAGAAAAATCCAGCTATTTTTCCCCCCTCCAGTCTCCAGTGATGACATCTGTAGACAAATTCTGTATTTATTACTAAGGCTGAGAATTGCTAAATTGATGTCCTGGGTTTGCTGAGAATCTTTTCTCTGTATGTTCCCCAATTTATTTTCAGAGTCTTAATATGCTTCTCATATTGCTGGACCATAGCTAAGTGAATAGTCAAGAAATCTGAGTGTTTACATGTTAAAAATTGTACATATTTAGCATGATTGGATACAAGCAATTACAGATCTCAGATTAAGATGGGATTTTGGAGCACTGAGCATGAAGAAGAGAAGGCTGTAAGTACTTTATAGGAAGAGTATGTTGGATTAATTTTAGAGAATCTGAGCAGAAACTCAGTTACATGAGACAAAATTATCATTTCTGGAAAAAAAAAAACAAAATCCATTATAATATTTGAAATTTTGGAATCACTTAGTTGCTTCTGAGACATCTCATAATTGTTGTGGTGGAAGGGGTGTCACATTCATCTTTCAGCTCCAGGTGTTAGAAGCAGAGGGTGCTGCCTTCCAGACATCACACCTCTGGGCGAGAAGAGAGAAAAGTAAGTTCTGTTTTGAAGGAACAGACTATTTGCATTGAGGCCCAATACAGGGTATTATTTTCATCTTCTACATTCCCTGTGGCAGCCAGTTTCTGACAAGGGTGAGGTCTGCCCTTAGAACAAGACCTGATTTGGAGCCATTTCACTGTGCAGCAGTGAAGTAGAAAAAATGATACTGAGCTCATGCGAGAGTCCTGTAGATGTCAGCTGGTTGGATGCAGTGATACCTGACCTTCCAGTCCTCCCTCCCCTGGACAGGGAAGGCTTCCAAGTCTCAAAAAAAGTCAGACTGCCAAGCTATTATAGAATGGGTTTACTACATACTTAACTTCTGGCAACAGCAAGTATTTCTTCATTGAAGTAAACGTTAGAGATGGTGAGTTACTGCTTAGCTTATAACCACGCAAAATTAACTACCTCTGTGCTTGCTGTTCCAAAGGGAAGCATGCAATGAGATCAGAGGAAGATCAGCCTCCAAAATAGACAGACACCACCAATATATTCACTGAACTATTGGCATGAATTCATCCCTCCAACTATAGCATCAGCAGGAGATTTATTTATTTTAAGTGATTTTGTAGTTTTGTTGCTTTCCCAGGGATACTAACGTGGTACAAACCAGCCTCTTGAATTATTTACAAAATACTACCAGTTTTAAGCTATTGGGCTCTATAGTTGCACCATAACTCATTTCAGCTTTGATAGCTTTCCAAATGCCTCATAAAACAAATATTTGACAAACAAAATGGCTACTGTTTCCTTTTTTAAATTACTATTTTTTAAAGAAAAACTCCCACCAGGTTAACATCCTTGAAACAAACTGTGTTTGGATCATTCTAAATTTGGTAGTTCAAAAAGGAACAAACAGGTATGTTTTTCTAAGAGAAATACAGTAACTAATGGTAATTCAATGTCCTTGTAAATAATTGCAATTACTCCTTTGTCTCTGCAGTACATCCTTTCGTCCCATGGCTGAAATCACAGCTGTGGGAAAATGACTGGGGGCCCTGTGGACAGGTAATTGGGGGTACAGTTAGAGGAAACTCAGGGCTTATATTAGCAGGAGATGTAACAGTACAGAAATGATAGGGTAAATCACACTTGCTGCTCCCTGGATGGAAAGTGGTTGGCATGACTTGAAGCCTGTTCCATGATGATTCCCCATCACCTGCTAAGGGGGATGGAATGGAGCGTGGAGCAGAGTGGAGACACCATGGCCAGGCTCTGTGGAAATCCTTTCAGGGAGGGGGAGCTCAGTGGTGCTTTCCAGCTGATGAATGCATACCACCTGTCAGCCAGGGGAGGTGGGGGAAGATGTCCCACTGCTGAGCCAGCAACTGTGGCAAAATCCCTCTCCTTAGATGAACTTGCATCATTAAAGCCTAATAATAATATTAATACACCCCTCCATTCCAAAGTTCCCCACCTCCGAAGTGCAACAACACCTCACTGGACGTGCGCTCTGTATTCTCTTTGACAGTATCTTTAAAAGGGAAGTGAGATAATTTTACACCAATCAGTAACAAAGGCATGTATGACTAGAGTCACTCAAGCTCCACCTACATACAAAGAAATGGTATAAAAGTAAGTCGAGAATGTGGGCAAACTTAGGGAAGACTCCATCACAACTGCTGGGATCAGTCAACAGGCTGAACCAGTCTTCTCCCTCATAGGGATGCCTATTGGGTAAGAATCATACTCTGTGCACACTGAACATTTCATTCCTCCAAGTATATTTTTGTGGTCGGACACTATCACAGACACCCTTCTAACCTTAACCTGTCACAGTTTTATATTAATAGTGTTATTCTGTAAACTGTTAGTGTGAAGCCTTTGTGGATGCTGGCAGTTGCTGGCAGCAGGTAACATACTCAAATGAAGGGAAAGACCTGCTGAGGGGTCTCCTTTTCACTGTTGGTGTTTCCCTAAGTCAGTGGAACCAGTCTCCAATCCAGCAGGACTGCTCAGCAAAGGATCCCCCAAACAGGATGCTGACAGACTGGTCAGGCACAAGGGTCTCAGCTTTCCTGGGATGCTGACAGACAAATTAAACATTAAGAATCTGGTAAATGTCCCCACACTAAGGGGTGAGGGAGTCTCCCCTTTTCATGTGACACCAGCCTTACTTGGTAATGCCCATTGACCAACAGCAGCAGTTTTAGGCTAGGTTAGTACCTTTATAACGCCTCCAACTGTGCCCTGTGACCAAACGAAAAAATCTGCCAGTCATTGTGAATCTATTATTAAAGCACTAATGAAAGCACTACAAAAGGAAAACCATAGCAAATGATAGGAACTGTATGCTAGTCTCATCATAAATCAGCTTGGTAGGCAGGTTTACCAGAGAAGTCTTCGTTTTAACAGAAGAGGCAAAACAAGAATAAAGAGGTAGTATGTGCTTGCTTAGAAATGACACTTTACAAGTTACATTAGTTGTTTAGCTGTGTTAAAACACATATTAGTTCTCTATTCTTAGAATCTTCCCATTTAGTTATTATAGTACACAAAAATCAACATTTTCTCTTTTCATGTTAATTTCAATACGTACTGGATTGCCATTAAAACATCAAACCTTTCCTCCCTCCACCAGTGTTGTATGTAAATATTAACAGGACTCTGCACATTTTTAACCCTACTCTTCATACACCTGCGAGTTGCTTCCTACAGAGTGCCATTTACATGGAAAAGATTCATTTTCACTGTCCTATAACTTCAGCAGTTGTGCCCATACACACAGTAAAATGTATTGCTCCTACTGCAAGATTTAAACACGGTTAAAAGACTATATATTGAAAATCATTTTCTAATAGAGGCTATTGTCTTATACAGGACTTTACAGTGCTCAGTGCAACAAACCTCAACTATAACTTGAATTTTATAATAGTGTTTAACAGCCATCAACACTAACAGACACAGGTAATTAACTTGAATGCTTTAGGCCAAGCAATAAAATATTGCTGAAGAAAAAAATGTTCTATTTTGCTTTGCATTTCATAAAAATTTCCTGTAAAGTAACATAGTACTTGGCCTGAAAATTAAATAGAAGCCCCCAAAGCACTAACCAGCACATCTTTTGCTCTCTAGCTTCCAGCAAGTAGGGCAAAAGAAACAAACACTTAACCAGGTTTTCCATGGGACAGTTCAAGAAAATCTCTTCCCTGCCTAGCTATATAGATGACTGTTACTCAGGACCTATACACTGCATAGGAGAAAGCAAATTTCCACTTATAATCTCAGATGTAGCTGTAGCCCCCAACTGCTGGTGTGAGATGATGTGTAAAGACTATCCACAATCTCGGCTGTTGACTGGGGAACTGATGCTCAAATAATATAAATGACTTGTGGTACATCCCTGTGTCCTTGCTGAACTACTAGGCTGATGGCAAGCCAGTCATCTGTCTCGGACTGCTTTGAGCAAGTTCCTGAAGCTATTTCTGAACCAGTGAAATAGGCTAACTTTACAATCAGCAACAGTTATTGCCTTCTTAGCAAGGTCAAAGTGAATAGGAGAAATTAATTCCTACCCAAGGTCCCTGCAAAATATGGGCAAGACGTTAATTCACTGCCATCCTAGCCTAAGGTAGCAATTGTCAATAGGACAAACAGTCTGCATCATCATTTTCTCTCTAATTTAATCAAGGTCATATTAGATCACTACATCAAATCAAGCAGAATCAATTTGATAAAAAAAAATCTGAGCTAAACCAGATTCCTTTTGGAAATTAACCCTTTATAACAAACGTTATCCATCAATGTAGGGCATCTTATTTCCACTGAAAATTACTACTGCTATAGAGCACATGCTGTGATTTTAAGAAAATCTTCCCCCCACCAAATAAAACAAGATTATATTGTCTAATCTCATGCCTAAATTTGTGTTTGTTTGTGGTTTTTACTGTGTATTACATACAAGTCTCATGATGCAAAATAATAATTTTCATGGAAACTGAAAGATATGTTTGACAAAAAAGGTATGGGTGTCCTTTACCTCACACAAATTCAGCCTTTAACAAGAGAAAAAGTAAACAAATCATGATGCTGTCGAACTGCCCACTTCTTACACAAATGAATAAAAGGTTTTATGTTCTTTTGCCTTTTTTTCCCTTTTGGTTGATTAGTTTTGTTGGGGCTTTGTTTGTTTTTTTTTAAGATTGTGTCCGGTAGAGCTCCTTCCCAAGAATTCAAACCAATTATCACTTTAATTGCAGTATGCACATATCCAAGACTTTAACTGCATAATAATCTATTGCTATGGCAACTTTTGGCTATGCTGCATTCCACCTTCCTGCAGAATGCTTAGGTGCACTACTGCAACACCAACCAGCTAGGAAAGTGTGATCTCCACCTGGCTGGGCCACAGATATAGTCCTTTTAGCCCACACAGCAAAATCCTGCTTCAAGCATTCAAAAAATTTGAAAACCCCTCCCGTATGCCTCAACACCTACATCAGTGGCTTCTATAGCCAAAACCTTTTTTTTTAAGCTTGTCAAATACTGAAAATGAAATCTACCTATGAAATATACATATGCATACTTGTAATTTCACACTTATTGCAGAGAGAACCTATATCACTGTCACTGGGTATTTGTTATAAGCCTGAAAGGAGCAGAATATCATAGGATTTAAAAGGCCTATTTATTTTTAATCTTTTTTTCTCAATCACAGAAGAATTTAATCATAATCCTATAAAAAAAGGTATTGTAAATACCAAAGTCAATACACCCTGATAATTAAGACTGACTAAGGAGCCCCCACACACAGAGCCAGAGCTGCAGTTGAACCCCGTTGTAACAGCCTGGCTGGCCCATCTGTTTGGTGTACGCTTGTTTGTTACTCTCCCATCATACCCTCAAACTGCCAGCTCCGAGTTTGGGTTCTGTGCTTTGCAAGTACATCCCAGCCATTTAAAGATAAGCTTCCCCCTGCCCCCATTAAAGCCACGGTAACACAATTTTCCTTGGATCTGATTTTCCACTGCCTGAGTAATGTGACACTGAGCGAGTACTACTCACTACCGATGTAGCTGTGATCTTGTGAGGGACCAGCCCTGGCATCAGCAGGATGAATTTGAAGGGATGCATACTATGGCAGAGAGAGGCACGCCTGCCTTTGTTTCTTCCAGTAAGAATTTTTTTCCTTTTAAGTCTGTTCCTCCAGCTCATACTAGTTGCACAGAATGGAATGAAGAGAAGTAGACTAGAAACATTTATGACTAAATGTAACCTCAAAGTGTTTTGGAATAGAAAGAATACACTTGGGACTTACGTGCCCTAAGTTCTATATAGATCCATGAATTTTGGTAAGCTGTATTGTAGGGTTTGTTTTTCCTTTCAAAGTTGAAATAAATCACTCAACAAAACCAAAAATGCATAAAATCCCTTTGGTCAGAATACATTTGGTTGGAGAAAAACACAGTTTGCCATTTAGAATTGCTACAACCTAATTTATTTTTTAATATAAAATTTAGAACTCTTATCCATGGATTGTGACTTTTAATTTCAAAATCAATTATGGTTTTTTTTAATCAATCAACTATAAGATGTTGTATCTTAGCACCAGGATATTGTAATGAAACACCATTTTAAGATTTAAAAATCTTTATATCACTGAATTTGTAATTGCCTTTTGCCCATGATTGAAGGGACTTCAGTTTTTTTCAAAGCATATCTACTACAGCAGAAAGTCTGTCTAGGTGTTTGATGATAATTAGCAAGAAAATTAGCCTGCTAGAAATGTAATTCATCGAAATACCATTGAGTCCTAGGAAGATTGCAAACCTCTGTCAGAAAGTTTCTCAGAGGCAGGCTATTTGGTTGCATCAGGTTTAAATCACATGAAGTATTGATTAAAGTCTTTCTCAATTAACTAGCTCCAACTTAAAAGGTAAACCAGACCTTTCATGTCCCATTTTAAGGGAACATCTAGGTCCAGATCCTCAGCTCTGTTAGGGCTGTGTTACTACTCCACAGCAGCCTAGAGGCTGCCAACTAAGCTAACGGTTGCTATTCTACCATACCAAATACAAAGAGTAACAAAAAGTACTCAAAATGTAAGTCTGTTTGGGCCAAGCTTTAGTGCATAACACCTCAATTCCTACTTGAGTAAATGAGCATCTCAAGTTTCTACAACACAGATAACACTTCTGTTATCAATATATACATCACAGTAGAGTTTGGGGGTTTTTTATTCATAACTTTTTTGAAGCACCCCAGGCATGTCCCTGGGGCTGCACGGGACTCTTTAGTCTAAGCTTTTGCCTTTAATACACTTTTCCCCTGTTTTGTTATCCCCTCCCCTTCTCTCCATTCTACCACCTGTTCTTCATCCTCTTTACTCACTTGCCCATGTTCCATGTGGAACTCTTGCTTTTAACTCTGTCATAGCATCAGGAGCCTTTTGTTTTCTCATTCCTCTGTGATGAACAGTTTATCTTTGAGTAGAAAGTCAATCTAGTTTTTGTTAATTTTCAAGCAGAGTATGGCTGCTTTTCACATTATTTATTTTAGTAAATAATTGGTCTGCAGGACACAAAGCTGACTTTTAAACCAAAGTAAATCTTAGGATGTTAAAGAGAACAATCACCTTCTGTCTGATTGATCCTGAGTCTTAAGGGATGGACTACATCTGCTGTAAGTTAGAATTTTTCTCCTGTTTGGAGAAAAGCCAGTTGACTGGGAAATTTAAAAAATAGATTAATAAATAAATAAGAAAGAAAGAAAACCAAAACTCATAACCAAGCATCCTTCTGATAAAAATGCTTTGGACATAATGAAATTATTCACTCACAATGCAAGATACACATGGGTTCTTTACACCCCGCTTACTTCAGGTGGTTTCCCAATTTCCAGGTAAACATGGAAAAAAAAAAATATACTAGTAGTGGAAAATGTTTTTTCTTTTCTTACTTCTGTGGGTGAGCATTGAGAAGTATTTCTTCCCTATCAAGTTACTCTAATCCATGTTACATTTCACCTCCCATTAGCTTGACTGCTGCATCAGAGCCTGAAGTTCATATAGTGTAACATGCAATGAACTTCTTTTGCTCCGTGGCGAACTACAATAATATGTGCTAAACTGTTGCTAAAAGCATATGCATTTGAGCATCTGTAGGACTTTCTTCCTTATGATTAACATGTCTTGACATGTTTCTTCTTATTACACATTCACAAAAGAGTAAACTAGTCTTTTCTTTAGTAAAAAGGGTAATGAAAAAGCTAAATTGCTTAGGATGTGAAGTTAAGCATCCAGCAGTTCAGAAGTCTGCCTGCCTCTGATAAACTCAGTGCAAATCAATTATATTTCAGGATTTTACCCAATATTGATAGGCAAAACCAAGAAAATAAAGCCAAAAGGCAGATTCATCAAAGGGACTTTCAGATACAAATCATAAACTTTATCAGTGAAAAAGGAGAAAAACTGTGACAAGAGGAATAGGCATGAAAGAATAATGTTTGGTAGCAGAGCTGGTGACTTTTTTCTAGTTCCTCAAAAGATAGAACAGTGTAAACACTAGTGAAGTGAGGGGGGGGAGCATTTTTTTTTTCCTATGACCTCTATGTTATATGTATGCACCATAGAAAAACCATTACTATACTCTAACCAAAGGTATCAGGAAAGATGAAAAAAAAATGAAATCCCAAACTCTTCAAATCAGTTGCAAAACATACCTCCAGAATGAAGTTCTCTAAAGCAGTAAGGTTTCAGCAGAGCCTAAACAACTGATTAAAGGGATCCTCTCCTCACCCTGGAAAAAGCTTTTCATCCAACGAGGACGTGCTCCTGCTCACCTTGAGCCTTACAAGCTTTTTGCACCTGCTAGGCACTAATTGATTTCATTGAGAGCAGGTGATCTAAATTAGCAAATTTAGCTCCAATTCATGACTAAATATGGAAATGCCTATCAGAGGCAGTGACTGTTTCGTATTTACTGTAATCTCCCCCTCCCCTGGGGCACAGTAGATGGAAAAGGGAGCTTCAGCTTTTGTTTTTTGGGGTGTTTTTTGGTAATATGAGAGTCATACAGGAGGATAAGACCCTTGTGCTTTCCCCTTACAGCCTGCCATTTGCTCTAAGGGGCCTTGCTCCAGAGCTTGCATGCAGTGAGTGTACAATACAGCAGCTCCATGTTCCTGACTCACCACCTCCAAAGTGAGTGTAGGTGGCATTTGGATAGATCCATGTGATTGTGTGAGCCAGGTGAATGCTGAACAGCTGCTTTCTGTACATTATTCCCAAACTCTGCCCACAGAACCCAGTGGGATAGTGTGGATCACAGCATTCCTCTGTGGTTGTACAGAGATGTAGCACACACTGATTCTTCCTGCATCTTCTTTTCATCTTCATACTCATCACTCTTCAAATTACATGGTATGATGGGACCCGCTGTAATCTACTTCCCCTTTTACGTCTGTTTCCGCTCTATAAACAATATCTGAGAGCCTGTTTGCCTTCTTAATAACATAATAAAGAAAACTTAAGTGTGAAATGTTTTGAAGAACAGTAAGAAGACTATTTTATTTCATAGAATCATAACATCTATTATTTTACCAACTGCTTCTTCTAATCTCATAGATTTGGCTGTAGGTGCACTTGTAGAACCTCTACACCAGAAACATCTATGTTTTTACTCTAGCTGCCCTCATTGTAATAGTGTAATAAAAGTGTGTGTAATAGAAGTGTGTGATCACTCAAATGGCCCTTATAAATGCTGGTTTTAGGTAGGAGTTTCCTGTGGTATTTTGTATGCAGTTGTCTTCAAGTCCGTGGGATATCAAAACCTCTCTGCCTCGCCTTCCATCTTCCTGCTCTCCAAAGGATTGCCACGTGCTGGGCAATTGAGAAGGTATCAGTAAATAATTATGAATGCCCTTTTGTGTCAGCACTTTTCCTGTATCTTTTTTTTTTTATTTAAAAAATATTACAGATGCAGTATCAAGGAATGACACTGTTCATCTGCTATTTTTAGAATGAACAGAAAATGTGACTCAAGGCTTTCTGATAAATTCTAGAAAATGGATTTCTTGAGGAGAATAATGTGCTATCTATGGGTATTTCCCCATAAAATAGAGACTAAAATTCTGATTAGACATGGATATTATCTTTTCCAATATATTTCTACCAGTGCACTGATGTGGCAAATATTTAGACCCAAAGGTCAGGGCTGTTCATAAGTCCCATTGATTTGAAAGCTGAACGTCTGCCCAAGATTAAACACAAGGAGCAATGCTTTCCTAAATCAATTTATTTAAATCTGTATGTAAGTGTTCTGTTGAATCAGGGCCTAAAGTCAGCAACATATCAGGAAAGATAATGAGTTTGGGCCAAATATGTGTATTAACAGCCAAAACATACAATGAGACAAGGAACATAATTATGACTTGGATTTGAACCAAGATCCCTAAATGTCTAAGTTAACCAGATCTTTAACTTTCATTTCTTTTGAAGCTCTTAGCTTAAATCTAAATGGTGAGACAGGTTACATTTACCTGTATGTGCTGGGATGGCCCTTCCTTGTCTTCTGTGCTGCATCTGGATCTGCTTCCTCGAGAAGTCACAATATTAGCAGGAAAGACAGTGCCTGCCTGAGTTTATCTTGCTAGGATGGTACAGAAGATATACCTAAACTCCAGAGCTGGGAAGGGCTCTGGACCCCACAAGCTGAGGGTTGAAATCTTTTGTTTTCTGCAGTGTCTTCAAACAGAAGTTTATTTTGAGTTTCTGTATAAAGCAAGTAGAAAGTCATCCTAACAAACACAGGAGATTATGAATCTGGCAGAGCACAATGTAGATCAAAATGGTTTTAATCATTACTCCCTGTTTTAATTACTACTTGACACATTATCTCTATTGTCCTTCTACAAGTCTGTCTTTTGAATGAAATATTAAAGGCGAGTTACAGCTGAAAATATATGCAGTTTAGAAAGAAAATGGCTTTGAACTATTTGAAATGATTTATTGTCCACATTTCTTTATGAATATTTATTTGCCATAGTGAAAGCAATTCAATAAAGAGAAAACATGAGGACCAGTTAACTGAACATTTGCATAGTCTAACAGTTAAAAAAAAGGAAAGAAATATAGTATGCTGCATTAGAATGGTGTTAATGTTTGGTTTTCCTGTTTCCTGTAGTTCATTAATATGCAAGATTCAGATCCTGAAGAGGAGATATATAAATAGCCTACAAATAAGTGTCCCCAGCCTTTATATATTCTCATTCAGAAGGAAATAAACATGTTTGTAGAGGGATTTTCAAGGCCAGGGTGGAGTCTATAATTTTGTTTCCCTACTACTTCAGGCAGCTGGCTGTAAATCTTGCTTTTTGCAACGATCATGCGTAATCTAAGTCCTCACCTTGTCAGGACCAGAGGTCACTCACTCCCTGACACTCCTCAGAGGAGCAGCAGGCATACCTGGCTATCAAAAGGACACACGAGCACACTGATTATTTTAGTGTTTAAGCATGGCTATGTGCACTAAAACCAAGACCACACACACAGCAGTGATGCTTCTTTCCTTCGATGCTCAGTGGAGGAACAGGGATTTCATGGCGTGCGCTCTCATTCCTCCCTGTTTGAATTAATTTCATTGACCAAAAAGCACTATGTGTTAGACTTGGAATGAACTTTGTTCCTCAGAGCTTCTTAGTGATATTCTGATACCCAGTCACAGATGGGGCCTTGACAGATTTTGTACTGATTTTCATGATTCCTTTTCTCTTCTTTTTTTTTTTTTTCAGGCAGGATTGTTGCTGCTTCAGAATTCACATGCAAATGGAGATGTTCACTGGCACTGTTTCACAAGGAAGCTCGGTTGGTAGGTTTTTAGAACTGATAAACTGAATAGTATATCAAAGAGTATTTGGGAAAGGATAATCTTAATATATAATAGCTCTTGAGAAGGATGGTTGCAGTAGTAAAACAGACGTTTTAAATACATAATAAATACATAATTCTCTGTGCATCAATATTCAGTTCTTCTTCGCAAGAATGATAATAATAATAATATTTATTTATAGTAATAATTGTCATTATTATCTACCTGAAAGCTAGCTGTGAGGCTAAATCATTAATATTTTCAAATTATTTCACAGTCTTTAACTAGAATTTGCCCTGAGAGTACTAAATATAATAATTTTCTCTGTAAGCCTATTTCATTCTTCTTTGGAAAAATCACACTTAATGTGCTGTTCTCTTTACATTTGTCTACATAAAACATTTTAAAATTCCAGCTGTTAAGCTCTTCTAGAAGTTAATAACAGGAAAATTTGACATTATTGTATTTATTGCTTATTTCTTCCTCTTTTGTTATGGTATTTTACCCCCACATAGATATCACGATATCATTATCATCTGGGAGCTTGTCACTGCTTGTACAAATACAGAAGTGGAGACCTACACTTGCTGTTTATTTCCTTGCCTGAATTTGGAGTTGAAAATGTAACCACACGTTGGTTCTCTGAAGTCAGAGCTCTGTTGATGTACCACTTTAAGTGCATTGTGTGTATCAGAGAGTTTGTTTAAGTTGCACACCGTTAGCTGCTACTCCATAGTACATGCCTGGATATATTTTTAGGTATCTCAAATGTTTTTTTTCTTCTGCAGTTTACCAGGTTGCGCATTTATTTGGCAAATGTGTATCAGTTACTCACAACTGAAGATACCCAGATCCATTTCTTTTAGTTGTTATCTGCTGGATAGCTAGACTCTAATGGCTGAAATCTACATCTACCAACATAAAAGCCACAGGATATGACACTGGTATCTTGTGGTTCCAATCAGCCTCCTGGTATTATAGCAGTACTTTTATTTAACTGTGTTTCTACTGAGTTCAGCAGGCTCAGCCACGCTGGCTGTTTTACGTAGCATCTGCACTGTATATTGTGATAATTGAAAACTCAATACAGCCCGGAGGCACTAGCACAACAGGACAGGAGCGGGCTGGGGCATAACTCAGAAGAATAAGGCAGGCAGGCAGCAGCAAGCAGGGCCAAGCCAGCCCCAACACGTCTCCAGCAGCAGTCGAGCTGGGTCAGGCATCCGGCAGCTGGAGGTCCCATGGCGTGTGGCAGCTCTGGGAGCAGCAAACACCCAGTGCCGTGCCCGGGAGGAGCGAACGTCCCTCCATCTGCCATCGTGGCGCTGTCATCTGGAAGCACAGACCGTCGGCAGAGTCCGAGGCTCCCCTGGAAAGTTACATGGACCGATCAAAACCAGATTCATGGCCATGCACTTCACCGACAGCTCCCATCCCGCGTATGCCCAGCCCTTCCCAGGGTGGTTCCCGTTCCTAAAATGCCATCTAGGCATTAGCAGAGAATAGGTCAGATGTTTTTTCTAGTGTTTCAGAAGTGTAACATGTATCAACAAATGTCACTTGCTATTTGAATGCTCATAATTAGAATTAGAACAAATTACTTAAATTAAATCACTGGAGTAAGCCACAGCATTTCTTCCTATTAGCCTATATAGAAAGAAAAAAATGCCTGGAGGGTAAAAAGGAGAAAAGAAGAAATAATGAAAAAACAACTTGTGTCATGAAGAGAAATATTTCTTGCTTGTCCTCTTGGCTCTGTCTATGAAGATTTCATCCAACAACCTCAGCCAAAACTATTTAGTGAGTGATTTGTGTGTCTGGCTGATGGAAGGTCCAGTTGTCTCAGGGGCAGCTCTGCAGGGTTTCCAGGAAGCAGACAAGTGGATCTCGGCAGTGGGAGTCACGAGCTTTTCATGTCAGTAGCACACTGAGCTGATGGGATGGTTCGAAAGATTTAGATGTGGCCCTACCTTGTAGCAGCACCCCCAGAAAGTTGCTGATGTTAAATTGTCTCCACAGACTGAAGATCTACAGCTTTCCGTGAGTCATTTGGCGAGGAAGGAAGGAAGGTGGACTAGTCCAGGAAACTTAGGCTGTAGGGCTGTAAAATTGAGAGAGGTTGAAACATTCCACCCATTGGGGTTCTCCCTTAAAAGTGTATTTGTATAAGAGATTAAACCACCCAGTATGTCTTTACAAACACATTTAAAAGCACCCTGAGGAGCAGATCACGCCGGTTCCTGTCCTCCCTGGTGTTCTGGCCTTGCTCTCCACTCTGCCCCAATTTGCCAGCCACAGCAGTTTGGCTCCCAGCCTCCTGCCCAAAGCTGGGGAAATGCCGTGCTGAGCGCCTGCAGGACACCCCACACCACGTCACAGGGCTTCACCACCGTGGGCTCTGTGCCACCTCTCATCCCCAAGCTCTGCCCTCCAAGCACCAGTGCCTCTGAGGCACAGGTACAGTGGGCAGGAGCAGGAATCTGGGTATGTGTTCATGTTTTCATCTCCAAACTTTCTGCTTGAAGTGAAGCTTCTTTTAGGGCTCTATTAGGTCTCTGCATGGGTGTGATCATGTATATTTCCTGCTCATGGCACAGTGTTAATTAATCATTATTTCTAAAATTCTGTTAAATTCTCAGACAGTGGCATCCATTATTTTCTTTTGACTCTTCTCCTACCTTTTTCTTCTTCTATTTAGTATAAGGAGTCATCAGTGGTGAACTGATTATGAGAAACTAATTTACATCATCAGTTCAGTAGTAGGACATACTTCTTAAATCATCTAAGATAAATACTTTTAATTAAGAAAATGTCCTACTCAATTCACTGTGGACAATCCCATCATAATGGATATTATTTCTGCATGCTAAATCTTAATCTTCATCAATACTGAATGTACAATGCAAAACCATTATTAAAAAGGAGTAGGCTTACTGTAATATTGCCATTTTGAAGCTGCCAGCTTTTATATTCATTAATGTGATGACAACAGACTCCGGCTAACAAATTTTACAACAGATCAGAATTTTTATCAGATATGTATATGAGATCAAATCTATGCTAGCCTATTATTTGCAGTTTTTATTAAAAAGTTAAATTGGGATTATTATAAACTCTCTTCAGATTCCTTAATAAAAGAAAATTAAAGTTAAAATCTAATGAGATTTCCTGGAAGCATTTTAAAAGGCTGCAACAGCAGTAAAGTCAGCAGGCACCACACAGCGAAAGGAAGTATTTACCGACCAGAAGACGAACGCCTCTTCACCCAGAGTCTAACGGGTTTACTTTATATGGATTTTGAGAGACAGAGAGAGAAGGAGAAAACAAGAAAAACTCCAAGACAATGCTTTCCTAATTTAAGACATCATGTTGCTTCCTGATCAAAGCTTTCAAATTCTGTAAACTGACTTCTTGCTCTTGTGACCAAAAGCTCCTCTCTTTTTCCCCCTCCCTCCATCTGTTCAGGCTTGGATTTGGAAGTCCCTGCTGCAAAGGAAGAAAGCCTGATCCCTATTGCTTCAGTTGTGGTGTTGAAACGCATTAATATTTCTCTGGCAGGTACCCTGACCCTGATGCCCTCGAATATGCTCAAAAAAACATAGGGTATTCCTGAGCCTTTGTCCCTGAGAGAATTAACAGGGTTGCCCTGGAGCCAGCCTGAAGGTTCTTTAATAGGTAATAGGGGTGGGCTTCACAGCTGACTTCAAGCTTTGCCTCAGGCTGCCCCTGCTCAGCAACACAGATGCAGCCATTGAAATTAGGGGTAAAGCATGGCTCTGTGTGAGACTTAGAGTGTGAATCCTCAGAATCTGGTGGAGGATGTCTCCAAACATATCCTTCCCCCACCAGGACAGGCATCCCAATGGAGGCTACAGGGACTAGAGACCTGTGCTGCTTCTGCCACTGACTTCTTCTCTGACCTAGAGAGTTGGTTACTTAAGCTGTCTCTCCCTCTCTCTATTTTTCTTTCCTCTCTGGCCTCTCTTATGGCTTATAAATTGTCAGAAGGAGAGACTGCAGCACTCTGTGTGGTTTTGCTGTGCTTAGCACAAGTAGACCCCAGTCTCAGTTGGGTCCTGTGGCTATATCATGGTAAAAGAAAATAAATAGATAATAGTGGTAACAACAGTTATCTTTTTGTGTGTGAACAATAGGTTCCTAATGGAGGAGAAGCCTCTTCTCTGAGGTTTTTTATCTGCAAGTAAAGGTCTCTCTTTCCTCACTCAGCTGGAGAAGATACTGCTTTTGTAAATCAGACAAAACTTATCATGTAAAGTGGAACACATCTTTGATTATACTGAATACTATCCTGTCTGTAATTTACCCTTGCTGCTGCAAAGGACACAACATGATTAAGCTAAGAAATGATAGACTGAACATTATGTGTCAGGATAGTAAAAGATTTTTCCTGTCTAAATAGGAAACAATAAAAAACAGTGCAAATACACAAGAAAGTGTTTGAACATATTATTAACAAGCCACCCCGCTGTTGCCTTATATTGTATTGTTGCTTTCCTTGCTCAGATTGCTGTAGATACTTCTCCTGTAGCCTGCAATATTTATTTTTAAAAAACTACAAACTGTCACGATTTTTAAATGTTGTGAGTATCCTTCCTCTGTGAGTTCATATATACTGTTACCTGCTCAGTCTGTCACCTCTTCTGCGTTTCCCTGGGTGAGTCCAGATCCTCCCAGTGACACTTCTCAAATTGTAGATCTGTGCAGTGCATTTTCCCGGAGCTGTTAAAAGCGTTGCTACTTTACTTAATGACAGTGTTTAGCGGTACCAGCTATCACTCACTATTTGGTATACACCAGGTACTCTGCACAGGGGCAGAGGGGCTATTATCCCAGTTTTACAGACCAGAGAAACTAGGTGTTGCCTTTGGCAGCAATTAGCCCAGAACATGCTGCAGAACATGCAAATGGGAAAAGGACCAACACAAGTTCAGCTCACATTTTATTCTTTAGTGTGTTACTGCTTTTGTTTCCTCCAGTATTCCCAGTTGTGCTGTGCCCGCCCAACAGCATTTCAGAGAATGATCACAGTAGAGCCAAGTGCTTTTGCAGTAACACATTCAGATACTGCAGCAAACAATGCGAGTAATTTTCCTAATTTTGAAGTGTGACTTTGCCATGTATGGTGTTTAGTAACTTCTACCATGTCTCTGATGGCTTCTGAGTCTGCTGCCAATAACAATATATTCCTAGCTACATTAGCATGTGATATTTTGTGCTCGTACTCCAGTGGTAAGGTCTGTTTGTTGTCTCCATATAGACGTATTTTTGACAGGAAGAGCAATTCTATAAGCCCAGAATGAAAAGCCCATCAATTGAATTGGTACCACATTACCATGGCAACAATATAATGCTAATGAAATTGTGACTGTTGAACCTGTTTTATGGAACTCTACAAAATAGGCTTCATGAAAGGAGAAATCTTGTTGATTAGTAAATGTTTCAAAGCATGCTGAAAACCTGAGAACCACATGTGCTGTGACTTATTAACCATGTTATCATCCTCATTTAAGATAATACATTACTCTTTATATAAGCAATAATGCTTTCAAAAAATAAAATTATATGAGAAAATTTGTGTTTCTCCAGGTTTTAACATGCAAGACAGAAAGACTTGCTCACCTCTCTGCCCTGGTTCACTGGGTCAGTTGGCATAGGCATGTATTGAGTCATGCAGTTTTTGTTGCTTATTTAATCTCTCTCAGAATCTATAAAATATACTGCTACTGCAGCTGCAATAAACACCTTTCTGTAAGACAAATGTGGCTTAGTTTCTGTAAAATTATTCCACAGAAACATATCCTTTTAGATTGAACCCTACACAGAGAAGGTGTGGTAGTAGGAATGCACTCTTCACTTCCCACCTCCTTTCTTTTTGCCCATTTGGCAGTTTACTGCCATATAAACTCCCAGCACGGAGGAGAGAGCCACACTTCCAGAGGGACAGCTCTCATTCCTCAGGACAGCAGTTCTTGCTGAAGGCAGGGTTTGATATTGTGCCTGCTTTTGAAAAAAATGCTGAGCACTCGAATTTCCTGGTCAGTCACATCTCTGGACAGGTGCTGGTTTCTGGGGAGGTGCTTCACCTCTAAGCGTCTGGGGCTTCAACATCGAGGTTTCTGCAGCAGGATTTAATTTTTAGATAGATAATAGGTAATATTCCTCTTTGTTTTCACCTTGGGAATAACAGTGTGTCTCACCCTATGGAGTCCATCTCCTAATTTGCCAGGTAAAACAGAACAGAAAAGCAGGTGTGCCAGCAAGCCTTGAGCTCAGTGAGGCAAGGGGGCTACGAATGTGCATTCACCGTGTTGTGCTGTCTAGGTATTTAGTAGAGACAGTGGTGGGGAACACTGCTCATTTTAGTGAAGTCCTGATCTACATGGCACAGAAGTCAGGAGAAATCTTCACAACATTAGATTTAACGGGCTTTAAATCAGGGCTTTAAAGGGCTGTTTCTGAAAGCTCCATGTTTGATCCTATTTGGAAAAGGAAGCTCTGTCTAACATTTCATTATTTCCATGATTTTTGGGAAAGCAACACACTGAATTTCTGAGTTGATAGAAATATAATGTAATGTAATTTCCCTTAATATATATTTTGCATTGGCTGACAGTTTTATTAAGCAGAAGCAATAATCATCATTATTCAGTGTAATAACCATCTCATTAGAAATGGTCTAATTTTCCCTAATTTTAATTTACCTCTCAGACTAAGCTGTTCTAAAATTACTGAGGTGCCTACAGTTCAGTTTTGTAAGACTTCAGCAGAAACATAAGTCTTCAGAAAGCAACTACTGACTTATTGCTGCTAAAATAGTGGTATGCCAGACCTTTGTGAGAGAAAAGGAAGTACAGAAAATTCAGGTTAGGAAATTGCTATATCACTTTTTATTTCCTTACTGTCTTGGAAATAGCACTTCCATTTTGCACAATGATGAATTGTACGGTTGCCTTCAAGCCTTGCATGCACTACCCTTTAATAAAGGACCTGGCTAAGGATCACACCAGAGAGTCCTGGTGAGGGGGAGCTGACAAGTAGAAATATTTCTGGGAGAGACAGAGAAGGAGATGAAGACACTGATCAAGTTTCATTATCATCCAATGAAAATAGGATGTAAACTGTGACATCCAGGCAGATTATATATGTCAGGCAAGCAGATGTGAGCAGAAAAATGTAGATGCTAAACCTTACCTAATAGGCTTACTCTGTGGATTATTCTCAATGACCAAGGCTATATTAAGTGTTGCCTTGTATGTAGCTATAGTTAATATACAGGCTATAAGAAACATGCATTCTGAGTGAATCTGGGGACATTCCCAGCTGCACTGAAGTTAATGCTCTTTGATATACCTTGGAGCATCCTAAAAGCACTTTGAGTGTCATATACTTCTACAGACATCATAAACAGCATTATGGCATTTATATAGCTTTAGTTCCAAAATTTCAAAGGGCACTCTGTTTTCTCTAAAAATGTACTCAAAAAATTCTATACTTAAATAGCACTTGTGCATGCAAACTACTATAGCAGCTTAGCTACTTGATTTGGTTGTGCCAGTTCTAAAAACACATTTGATCAAAAGCATTTTGTTGCAATCAGAGATAAGTAACCTCATATGAATAAGGAAGCACTTTGCAGGTTATATTATAAAATAGACAAATTGTCTAAAGGTTTTGTTTATCATCAGATGTTATTCTGTGTAGTTCCGAGGCATAAAAAATAACTTTTTTGGTTTGCTGGGGGTTTTTTAATGTTCCCCTAAAACAACACAGAAAAGGCAGTCTCTCCCGTGGAAGCGCTCTACTTATAAAATCTCTTCTCTTTGAAATTCTGAGCCTTTTCCAGCTGTAGTATTCTTTGCTCAGCTATAAGAACACAAAGTACAGCAGTGAAAAGCATTACGCTATTATCCCAAGATAATTTGATAGTCTGTAAATGTATTTTCCTGCCTATGGTTCCAGACATTATGCTCTCATTTGAAGTAATGATTTGCAGTTATTTATACAATTCAAGTTAGCCCACATTGGTTTCACCCTGAACATTTACCTGCATGGTACAAACATGGCTTATTTGTAGTTGTACAGGCTAGACTAGATGGGTGATTTTTGCAAGCCACCCTCGATCAGCAGTGCAATGGGTGCCTACTGCAGACAGCCAGCTCCTGCAGGAAGTGGCGCAGTGACTCACTGGCGGCTGTCTCCTGCCCACGTCAGTGTTATCACAACCATACATCAGCATGAGTCTGCTGGACATGTTGAATTTTAAGTTCTGACATAAAACCATAGCTCTGATCTGATGTGGTCAGTAAATACAGCATGCCACTTTCCAGAAGTACTTACCCTGCTTCTCTCTTTCGGCCTCTGCGTGGGATGTGAAAACTCACCTTAAATTCCTCTTGCATTTCTGGAGTTTACCATACCATTCCCCCCAAAGCTGGAAACAAAGTTGTCCAGTGCTAACAGGATAGTTGTTTCACCTCTGATGCACCCATGTTTCAAGGTTATACCGTTTGTTTGTAGAATTTGTGATGTTAGTGAGTGTGGACACAAGGCTTTGGTTTTACATGGGCTCAGAGTTCACCTCCCTTACTCAGGAGCCTGTGTTGGGAATAGATTTACATGAGATGATGGTAATTTACTCCTGGCTTATAACTGGTCAGCAATGGATGGAGCACTCTGTGGTGCTGCCAAAAAGAAAATCTCATTTGAATCCCTGGTGAGCCTCCTTTGGGAGCCCAGGGTGAATTCAGAGGAGCCATGCACTGGTGACATCCATTGAGCTGCCTGCTCTCTGTGGGCATGAAAATACTCAACAACACAAAAGACATAAAATATTATTTCCACAGTCCTTTTCCACTGTCATACATTCTTGAGTATCACCCTGGTTCATATTTGATATTGGGAAAAATATTAATGTCAAAGGAGTGAGTTGCAGAAGGGTGCAGTCCTGACTTGGGGCAGTCAGCAGCCAGGCCAGGAACTTCCACCTCTGCCTTCCTGCTTCTCTTATCCTCAGCTGGAGTGGCCCCCAGAGTGTGTCTGAGTGAGGTGTGAAAGTTACAGTTCAAACAAAGCAAGGGGGGACAATAAATAGTCAGAAATTATTGTGTTTCTCCTCTCTCATTTGTTCATGGTATCTTGGATACTGTTGTGGCAATTCAGCAAGTTTCTTTAAAATAAAATTTAAAAAAACCAAAACAAATATTTGAAATACTACTTATGCTTTGCCAAAAATCTTTAAAGTCTTTTATTTTGAGAGAAAAATTAGTATAAACCTGTCTTTTCAGGACACAATGTCATTTAAGAACAGCAGCACTTTAAAAAGTGCAAGAATCCCAGTTTACCATCCTGATGTCAGTTTATGATAACATTTATGACATTAATATAATGGATTTTGACCTTTCTTGGCTTGTCTGACTGACAGTTATTCATATATAACACAGTACTTATCACCTTGGTCCTTCCATAATAATAATCCCTTCAATTTTCTGAGCTGTGTCATCAAAACATGTACTCATAAGTGTTGATCTCATCTGTGGGAGAGTAGCACCAGGAGCTGCTTTTGAGCTCTATGTCACCTAAAATCCAGAGTAAAATTGAAGACCAATTGCAGAAAAATACCCTGTCTCTAACTTTATCACACGGTCTGCATAATGGCGCTTATGATTTTAAATGATTTACTGAGTCTTGTCAAAATGCTGTGCCTTTCTGTGGTGGAAGTTATTGAAGTTCAGAAATGCCATCATTCTCTACAACTGGAGCGATCTTGAGGAAATATACAATAGATGGTGTGCTACAATTACTTACCTTGACCTTCCTTTTTTTTTTTTTTGCTCTTTAATCTCCTCCAGATAGACAGAATAAAATATATTTTCTTCAGTATTCAGGGCGAAAATTTGCTGTGCAATTTGTACCTGCTTTCCTCATGCCCATTTTTACTGAAGAGGGTGTCAAGATATTTTTTTTTAGATTAGCAGTTTCACATGAATCATATGTAAAAGGTGGAAGAGGGAAGTGAAAATTTTGTATGTTTCCAAGGACTGACCACTTAGCAAATTCTAATGATGTTTGGGTGGATAAGGGGTTTCTCAGAAGTTCTGGATTAAACACCAAGGTCTGTCACAGTCCTGCTCCGTAACTGTGTCCCTTCCCTGTTTGCACCGAGCCTCCCAGTCTGCTCAGTGGGCACCAAGACGTTCCCTACCATCCTTTGAGCATGGGAGTCAGGCTGGGGCTGTTGCTCTGGCGAGCAAAAGATGTTCACACCGCAGGATCGGGTCTGCTACAAGAATCTGATCATTCAACTCTATCCAAACAAACTTGGGAGTTGCGTGAAACACCTCACACCAGCAAAGCAGGAGCAGGAGCTTCCCGTGCATGGAGATGACACCTGCATCTCCCTGAACATGGCAGGCTGTGAGTACAGCCACAACAGCATGCGGTCTTTACATAGTACCAGATGGTCTCATGCATGTAAAGATCCTTCAAACAATAAATGTTAAAAAGAAACATTATGTCTTTAAGCCGGCTGAACAATTCCCCATGTCTTAGAGCCACATGGCGATGGGACATTCCCATTCCCAATGGGGCTCTGCTCCCACAGACAGACAGGCCTGCCTCTCCCGGGAGTGCTGAGGCTCTCCAGCCCTCACTGTTTCCCTGGGGCTATGCACCACTGTCATTCTGGCACAACCATCCCATCTACACAAATGTCAAGTTCAAGCAAGGACAAGCCTATAGCACAGCAAGGCAGCCCTGGCACATATCTGTGGTTATACTGATACCTCTGTCTTCTCCCCAGTATTTTGTCAAGAATGTGACATGCTAACTTTTTTTTGTTTCTCTTTTTTTTTTTAAATAAACCAGCACTGTGACAGGGTAGCTGCATGCAAGGCAGGAGTAATGCTGTTCCGTGGGCAGAACAGAGGTGCTCTGGTGCTCAGCTGTCACCTTCTGAAGCTGCCTTCGACATTCTGATTAAAAATGGTTCGTCAGAAACAGATCCTGGGCTGGCTTTTCAGGCTGGGTGCTGATGAGCACCCATTTCTATCCCTGGGCCTGGTGATTAGTTTTATTCAGCTGAGACAAGTACTTGGACATTCGTCACTGTTTCTTTGAAAAATGTGTGCGTGTTTTCCTGGGCTATCAAACGGGACATATGGGAGATGGATTCCATCTTTCATTAGATCTTGGAAATTGTGTCCTCCTGAGACAATTAATTAGCATGATGTTCTTGGCTGCTAATATTTGATTTCAGTGGCAACAGACTTGGCAACACAGATTTTGTGAGGATGGTCTAATGGTTGAGGTTATTAGCCATGGCCTCCACACAGCTTTCTTCAATCCCTCAGCTTTTGCAGAGTTCCCTTAGGTATGCAGACAAGTCCCACGGTTTCTGTCCGTGCCTTAGATCTCTCTTTGAAAATTAAATGTAATAGCACTTTCCTGTTTCACAGGACAGGTGCAGTACAGATTGCACCTCAGCAGAGGCCAGGCAGCACCACTGCAATCCTTTGCCACCCCAGCTCCATGATGGAGAAGCTGTTCTGCGAAGCTTTTCTTTGATCCTTCCACAGTTTAAGGCACAATCATTTACAGTAGAAATTTGTCAAATGAACGCATTTCTATTTGTTTACTTTCAGTTTTCCCACTGTAGATACCTGCATGCTGTACACACCTTTATCTTTGGAAAGGACATCTGTGGAAAAAAGGCTAAGTGAGCTATTTGATGCAGGCTCATATGTAAGGTACAGCCCCTCAGCTTGTGTCTTCCACCTGTGATCATTTCCAAGCTATACCCGTCCGAAATCAATGTGATATACAGCAAAACCACACACTTCTAATCTATGAATACAATCCAGAGATATAACCTAGACTGTTTGCTTTGCTTTTATTACCTCAATTATATTCATAATCTTATAAGAATTCATGGCTAGAAAACAGTGTTAGTTACAACTCCAAAAAAATGTTACGCCTCTCTCAGAGGGAGACTCAAGGAAAATACAAAATATCTATCGAGTACAGTTATACAGTAGATAACACATCCTCTGTGAGGAAGAACACATGCTTTCCTTTAATATCCTCTACACAATTACAGAGGGCTGAATTTTCCAGGGGAATGGAGAGGACAAATCTATTTCAGAACACCAAAATGCTAGTGACATTTTATAGATGCATTTGTTAGTACTGTTGCAAATAAGCAGTTGTGTGTGTAGGAACTCGCTTAAGTGGTCATTTGTGATTTGAACTCACAAAAAGCATATCACAAACTTGTTTGAAACAAATGTGCTACTACCCTCCATTTAAAATAAAATTAGTCCATGGTCTTAATTTAGGTAACTTTTGCAGTCACTAATCACGATCGCATCTACAATCACACACTTTTTAAGCATGTATGAAAGGCATGAGACAGAAGAAAAGAATGAAGATAAGAAGAATATACCACTAAACAATATGTGCAGTGTTTGATATTCCTTCCAGATAGCTCATTCACGTTTAAATGGAATGACAAAATGCAAAACATTAAATGTAGTATTGCCTATTTTCACTTGATACAGCTACGAGTTCTAATTCAAATACTCTGGGATTGAACTTTGTTTTCATACCTGCCAGTCAAATTTTTGTTAATTAAAACCAACAAAAATACAAGCAGGAGAGCTGAATAATTGAAGGTGAATTTATCCTATATATCCAATTTACTCATGGCATGCTTTTTTATATTCTTTGCTACTGCCCTTGTTATCCCATGTTATCTTAATACAGTGCTTTTTCAGAATCCCTTATTCCTCCCATCAATTCAAGCACACTGATCCATTTCCACAGACCCAGCATTCACTTCCAGTACTCTGACTTTCAAACCGTGTCTTTTGCAGACCACCAGGAAGGAATTTGCAGAAGGCTGGCTGAAAGACACTTATTGTGCAACTAATAAGGAAGGTTGAAATACCATTAAAATTCTGCGTTGTTCTTTAAAATGCCATGAAATTCTGAATTATGGCTCTGCCTTGCATCCCTGGTTGCACAATTGCACTTAAGTACTGCCGACGCTGCCATGCGATCGCGGGCTGCCTGCAGCAGCTGAGCCACACAGGCACTTTGGACCACTGCAGCTTTTTGCTCAGGCTCCTGGTGGCTTTCCTGGGAGCTGATCACCATTAAGGCTACAGAAGAAAGCACTAAGCTAAAAGTTTAAGCTCTGAATTACTCAGATAGTTTTACTTCAGCCCCTCACATACCACAGTCTTTGAAGCCATAGGACCTCCCTCCCTGTTCAAATATTTAGTTTTGGCCTCAAAGTTACACTTGCCCTTAAGTTACTATCAGTTCACAAGGGCAAAGTAAAATGCCTAAAAAATGAGTACTTTATCAATCAGTTTCAAAAATTGAGGAGAAAACATATATAATATTTCATATTGTTCTTTTAAATCACTGGTTTGAAAGTATTTGGTGAGGGGGTATCACATCTACATGATGGGACCAAGAATTTTCAGTTGACGCATGGTTGGTGTGATGGAATCTTAAGATCTGCTGTATGGACAGGAGTATAAGTTTGAAAATTAAGATCCAAAGAAGCTGCATGAGAAAAATCCTTATGATTAAAAATTGAAGAACATTGATCTACATTATTGACTGACAATTGTAAATCTTTCATTTTACAGGAGAGCTGCTTCCTAATTTGCACACAAAAATCTTCAAAACCATTGGCACTTTTATGTATGAGTTTTAAAAATATATTTAACTGGGTATGGCATAAATATTGTTTGCATGTTGATTATGGGGCTAGAATAAGCAATACCAGCATAAGAAAAAAAAAAAAAAAATCCATACATTACAGTGGAATTGCTTACAGAGCCAACAGCCAGCCCGAAGGGAGCTGCTCTTATGACAAATGTCCATGCATGATGTAAACCTCCTTTTTGGTGATGGTGTAGTAATTTCCATTGCAAGTGGGTATTACATTTTTAATTGATTCCTAGCAGCAAAGTCTGTAACCTTCACTGATATGTGTCCATTTCACAAGGTTATTGACTTTTGACACATCTTGTTAGATATTGTGATGAGACAGATTTTTTTTTTGCACAGATTGATGTCTATTGATATTACATTAGTTCATCAAGGTTACAAATCACACTGCATTGCACTACATTTCACATTTTCTGTATCATGACAAGAGGTTTATAATATTCACTCTGGGACATATAAAGTGCCTTCTACCCATCCCTTGGATAAATAATTTAAGAAATTGTTGGGAAATCATACCTAATTAGTAGGATCTGCACTCAATAAGTGCCCTTTGATTTAAATTGTATTTGTATTTTGATAGGTATTGATTTTAGGAGTAGGAGAGATGAATAATACATTTTGCATTTCTCCACTGTTCACAGCAATAATCTGACAGAAATAATGGAGGAACACTCCTGGAAGCGGCCTCTTTGGGGACCTGCAGGAACACTCCTGGAAGTGGCCTCTTTGGGGACCTGCATGCCTGTCCCTAGGAAGCCCATGGGACAGTTAAAGGCACTCCTGTGTGGAATGGCCTGATCCCCTTTTCTCCCATTGATTTGCTGCATAATCCTGGACAAATCACTCAGCCTCTCAAAGCCTGTCCTTTTCCATCAGCAAAATGGAAACAGAATGGCTCCTCATCAGTTTGCAGATGCCCACAAGACGCATGGAGAAAAGCAATAGATACATCCAAGTGGGTATTATGCATGTCCCAGCTGGCACTGCCACATGGAGCACGGAGCCAGCAAGTGAGGCCTCCTGTGGGCACAGGAGAGTGTGGTTCCCCGCAGCAGGACCTGTGTACCTCTGAGAGCAGCGCAGCAGAGCTGGGCAGCACGTGGCACACACAGAACACACCCTGCCAGGCTCCTTCTGCACTCAGTTCTGCCAGCAGTGGTGTTCTGGTCGGTTTGGCTACTCACTTTCCTGGGTGAATTGATACAAGACTAATTTGGTTTTCTTTGGATGCTAATCCCTCAGAGTGAGAAGAGGGAACAAGGTGAAGCTGTACCATGCAGATAACCTGGGTAACAGGCTGGTATCTTCCTGGGGCAGTGCAGCTCAGCATGCAGGTAGGCAGGCTGCTTGCATGAGTGGCCAGGGGTGAGGAACACAGACAAAAACATCTCTGAGACTGAAAACAAATTAGAATATATAGGTATTTACAAACACCGATTTCCAACACCCCAGCAGCTGTAATAAATGCAGACTTTATGAGATAACCATAATTAGACAGAAGCTTTATTTTTGGTTTGGTTTTTTTTCACCCATTATGCCAGCTCTGATTTGAAAGGAAAACCATAGGCTCAACTGTGCAACACAATAAACCGTGGCATCAAAGCAAGCATCAAAGTGGCCCCTCGGCTGCTGGCAAACAGTACAGTCATAAGAAAAGAGACAATGAAAATACAAAAAGTAGAAATAGTCCTTTTTTCCCATAACATAAACACCATAGACATTCTTTTAATACAAAGAGAAGCAGGATCCAATGTGACAGCTTTATATTTGCCAAGTATCATGGGAGAACTGTAAAATACATCCTCCCCAAACCAAGCCAAAGCAGCAGAACGAGCCAAGATGTTCTCGTCAGAACAAAGACATCCCTTTTCTTAGGTCTCAGACAGTTAGCAGGATTAATTTTGCTTTTTATTTATTTTAATCATCATCTCTGTCTCATGCTAGCTCCAGCAAGATGTGCCAAAATATCTATTAGTGCCTGTCGATATAGGTGCAGTCCACTGCACCAAAATCACTTTATGGTCTTCAAATAACTGAAATGATATTTAAGACCTTTCTTTTTTAATATATAAGTTGAAAAAACGTTCTCGAGTAGACAACTGAGAGCCAGGACTGTGCAACTCTGAAGCAGAGGGATTGCTGTCACATGGAAGAGCAGACGACTCGTATGTGTTTGAATCCTCAGCCTCTCACGGGGGGAGATTTAAATAATGCGTAGTGGGTTTCTTTGTGATGCTTTTCCTTCCCTCTTTTTTCAGTTAATATTTTACAATCTTTTAGAAGTATTACCTGTACTTGAAGGCCTATATTCATGTGATCATGAGTGACACGCAACCTTTCTGTCTTGCCCTCTGCTTTCAGGCAGATTTAGAGAAATTGAGGCCTGACAACCCACAGCTGAGGTGCATAGGAGCAAACACCTGAAAGCATAAGAATGGGGCTGCTTGAACATATTTTTTCCCTTTTCTCATTAAAGTTTCATCTGAAGAATTTTTGTGGGAGCCTTAGCCAGTAAAACAGCACCCGTCAGTTTTAAGTTCCCAAGCAGCAGTGGCACAGGGGAGAACAAGTGTCAGATGCACACAGTCTTTCTTCTTATGCCTGCTCATACCCTCTCAGATGCAGTAACTCACCCTCTTCCATATCTTTTCATAAGATACAAGCGATATTAATTATCCTGAAGTATTTTTAAAGAAGATGAATATTGGAGAAGTTCTTACTTATTTCACAAGACATTCTGCTTTCCATGTTAATTGTAATGATTTTCCATGTAAAATTAATAATTGTAATAAGTTTCATTATAAGGCAGGTCCCTCCTGGGTAACGTAAAGTCTGATTCCAGGTGAAGCTAAGATGAGAACCATATTTGCTTTTATGAATGCTGAAATGGTCCATGAATCTCAAATAGTATTGCACCCTCTGTTTTATAAATATTTTATGTGTTTTTCTTCAGTAAATACATATATTTTGCTTTTTGAATCTCAGGGCCCCTTTTGAGCTGTGTGGCTCTTAGAATGTTAATAGAGAAGTAGCAACATGAAACCAAAAATAAATGCTTTTAACAAACAGGGAAAGTCTATATTTCACCAAGGAAAGTGTGGTTTAAAATAAAACAGACTCCTGCAATGTCTAAATCCTGCATATTTTCTGCAGAGCATGCCACAGCTATTGACATGCTGTTGGTTTTATATGTCCCAGGATGCATGAATTATTACTGTCATTTGACATTTTACATTCCTAGTTCCATAGCCTGTAGCAACACTTACCATCAGCTGTGGTAGACCTCTGGCAATGCCTCTTATTGATCAAGCACTGCTCAGTGTTTGCCTGCTCAGTAATGCAAAGACATCCTAATTCTCTAAGACAGAAAACCCACAAGTTACTGCGTTTGGGATTTCTAGTCCTTTCAAGAGACTCAAGACACAAAACACAGATTACAGATACCTTCTCCCCCATTGGGAGGCACACTGAGTTATCTCACAAGCTTTATGTACTACAAAAGAAAGCACATTGCATAGTAATACTAAAGAGAAAAACTAGCTGGATGCTAACGAATAGTGCTAATTTACAAACTGGTAATGGAAGGAACCTCAGGAATGAGAGAAGTGTTCTGCTGAGAGTCAGTGGACTTGCACTGCTAGGTTTATTAATTTCTTTGAAAAGGACCTGTACAAAGTAATACAGCAACCCCGGTAGCAGAAAAACTGTGTCAAAGGTGTTGGTGCTTATGATTTGAATGAAATTTTCCCAGGGCTTACTTAGGTGAAATTCCCCCAAGACAGCAAGAGCCTGAGTTCATGCAAATAATGAAATAGAAATTGCAGATCACAGGGCAGCAGAAGATACCACGGCTGTCCATGAAATGACCCAGTGCAGCAGTGACTGGTTTCTGGGCCTAGCAAACACACCCCCCAACACCCTCATGAGTCAAAGGAAAGCTGACCTACCCTTGGCATGGGAAAAGTCCTGTCAGGCACTGCAGCTCACCACAGCAGCATATCAAGCTCAGCCCGTCTTGAGGAGCTGGTTTATCACCTGCTCTCTTCTCCTTTTCCACACCCTTCCCCCTCCCTTTGGTACCTCCTCTGATCTCTCCTCCTTCCAGGGAGCAGCCATGGCCCCAGCGCGGCCGCCCAGCACAGCCCTCTGCATTGAACTGGTCAGCAGGGAACAGAGGCTGTGTCCACCTGCTGCCCAAGGGGCTCCTCAGTGAGTCACCCAGGTGGGAGCACGATGGCCAAACCCTGACAGTGGTATGCTCCATGTCTGCATGCCCTTCCTGCCCCAGCAAGGGCCCTGTACAGGGGCAGCCAGGGGCCACCTCTGACCCACACCTGGGACCTCTGTCAAAGTTGTGACGAAGCCAAGGTAAGGGACGTGCTTAGCCTGGCCAGCCTGAACCACCAGAGAATTTGTGTAAGACCAGCCTGGCTTTTGCCAAGACTCACAGCTGCCCTTCCTCAGGGTCTAATCCCTGGGGGAGCATCCTGGGCCTCTACCCTGGACCCTACATGAGTCACAGCTCACACTCAGGGCACAAGTGCCCACATATTCCCAGGGCTAGTTGCTCAGTGAAACACTCTAGTAGCAGCCCAGCCATGTTTGCCTGGATAAGGATGTGGTGCTTATGTGGTGAGCATCCATCCCAGCATCCAGCAGTACCCTATCCCAGCTGGTACTGACTCTCCATGTGGGGAGAAGGCCTGAGGGCCTTCCCTAGACGTGGGGACCCATCAGACCCAACTCTCAGGGTGATGCAGATCTTGAATTTGATCCCTGCAGTCTAACCCCATCAGATTGTGGCTTTGCTCTTCATTTTGGCTGCAGAGACAGTGGCTGCAGCACTCTCCTGGCATGCTCTGCTGGTCTTCAGGAAAGGGCTTTTCCTGGAGCTATTGGCTTTTTGTCCCACAGCTTTGAGCACAAGAGTAAGCCTGAAGCATGGCAACGGGGTTTTCTGCTTGCATTGCACCTTTCTGTTCACTCTCTCCCACTGTCTGATCCTTCTGCTTCCCTTGCCTATCCCACCAGTGTTACTCCCACACAAGGAGCCCCCAGCGTCTTTGTTTCCTGGTTGCATCTCTTGGAAAGCATCACTGGGTCATGAACCATTTCTCCAAACACTGACTGCATCTGCTGCCTTAGCATAATGATGGAGTTGCTTATACAGTCCAAACTTGCTACAATGAAAAGCCACACTTTTTCAATTTATCCAGAGAGCTTTTATGATCACTTGGAATACAGCAGCACAGCTCTGCACCCATAACATCTTCAGAGCCACTTAACAGCACAACCAGAGAGCACGATTCCAGTTGAGCTCAGCTGAACACAGAAGGTGACTTCTCGTGCCAGAGCACTTCATCACTGGAGTAAGATGGGCTGGTGAGGCAGGCAGCATTTGACTTGCAAAGCCTCTTTCTTTGACATTCTAAGAGGGCAGCATGGCTGCATGTGAGTTAAACCCTTATGAGCAAACAAAAACGTTTTGCTTTGCCAAAACGTTACAATGGTGATTTTGTTCCTATCTTTTGAAGGGATGAGATTTAATTGACAGATCCTGTCAGCTCCTCAGCCAGCTTGAAGATAGCTGGTTAATGACAAAGACCATTGGCATTCACGCAGTCCCACCTCCTCGAATGCATAGTTCCTCTTTGGTTGACTTCTCCTAGGGAGAAACCAGTTTTCTGCCTCACCCCTGAAAATGATGGAAGGTGCAAACTAAATGCTGCTCTTCTCTCCTTTACAAGGCTCAGCCCACTGGCCTCACATTCCTGTGGTCAAATCTGGCAGAGTAAACATCTGGAACATGCAAACAAACCCCCAGATTCAGACACCTGGTCATAACGAGGACAGGGAGGGTGTTTCTGCTACAGTTCATCATCGCTACGGTGGGAAGAGCCACATTCCAAGCAGGACAGTCGGAGAGACTGCTACAAGCACCGGTGGGACAGGGTGTACTCAGAAGTGGCACAGACTGCAGGGCCAAAAGCAGCCTTTGGTACTTCATGACAGTGCAATATGTATGAAGGTATTTAGGTTTAGAAATATATATACAGGCACACTTGCACTCATGCTCGACTACACATCATACGTATGTGTGGGTGTACGTATAGGCACACGTGATGGTAGTCCTACATTTTCAGTGCATTTTCCAGTGCATCTGTGCAAAAAGATCACAACTCCTGCAGATAAATTATCATCTGAAATGGGAATTTTACAGCCATCCAAATCCTTACTTTTGAATCTTTCAGTGTTTTTTTTGCAATTTGGGAAGAGTCTAATTTTGACTTATTGACATCAGTGCGCTTTACTCAGTGAGAAGGACTACCTCCTACCATGAACCCTTTTATGAAGAAACAGAATTATTCCATTTATGCAAACACCAGATGTAGCAGTTTTAATAAAATCAAATGCCTTTAAATAAAATACTGCATATAATTTGATTTATTTGTAGTCTTGCTTCTAAGATTAAAAAAAATCTACTGTCTTCCCATGATCAATAATCCAATTTTTAAGGGGCTGTTACTTCCATTATAAACATATAAAAGCAATCCAAGCTACTAAAACCCTGTACACAGACACATTGTAAATGCCAAACTACTTTTTACCCAGCAGGCAAAAAAAGAGACATAAACAGGTCTGAATTGTGGCAGGCATAAATATTTTAGACAGACTAGAAAAACCTTTGGGAATTTGAGACCATAATTAAGCCCCTTAGCAGACCATTCAGTAAACCACAGCCCGAAGGACCCAGTGGTGGGTCCCAGTTGAGTGAGACGTCGAAAGGGTGTAAAAGGCAGCACTCCCACTTCACCCAGGGGCTGTTCACCTGCTACTATAAACAGGTCACAAAGTCAAGAATGGCTTCATAGGTGTGCCACAAGCATTCCCTGCTCGTGTGTGCAACATGGGGTGCTTCAGCTGACAGAACAGAGAAGACATGTTTCTCCTTTGTCTGCAGCCAGCTGGTCTTTCTTCCTCTCTGTTTCAACCTCTTTCTGCCCACCTCCTTCATCCCTCATCCAAGCTCTGTAAGCTTCCTATTATTCCAGACTTTGAATCAATTTGTGTTAAACTATTACTGTTGTAGATGCTCTGTCTTCCTATTGCTCAGTAGGACGTAGACTTAGTGGTGCCACCCTAACTAATGAAAGTTTATTTAAGAACAGCTCAAACCCATTAAAAATTAGTAGCTTGATCCCACAGACCTGTACTCAAGCCTTCAACCTCCAGCCTGGATTGATCACTGTGGTGTCCAAGAAAGTGCTCTTGCCAGACCCCACACTGTCTCAGATGCATCTTTACGTACATTAGTTGCATTAAATAAATCATTATCACTGCACCAAACTACCTTCTGGCCTCATCACATGTTAAAATTTCAGGACCTGCTTGGGACTACTCTGCACTGCTGATATCTGTGACAGTGCCATCCACAGAGTCACCTCGAGCCAGACACTGCAGTCAGGCTCAAGCAGCAGCTTGGAAGCACAACAGTATTTTTAACATCCCAGAAACAGTTACTGCATCATCTCTCTTTATGGCTTTCCTGGAATATTTTTTTTATTCTTTGGCTTGTACAAAGCACTGTGTCTAGGACCTTAACTCTGCCTGCTCAGACCCAATGGGTTATTCCTGCCCAGTGAGGAACGCATGGACTTCCTCTTAAACATGATTTTAAAATTGCATTGATGATGAGGAAAGCAAAGCACAAATTGTGATCAGAGCATTTATCAGATCTCTACTATTTGTGCGAGGGTAGATGATGTTTCTGACTACCTGAGGACAAGGATACTGGTCTCTCCAAAACACAAAAAGATTTACAGAGATACGCTCTTAACTCTTGCCAGCCTAAGTCTAGAATTCATTCTAAACAGGTTGGAAATGCCAAGCCAAACACTTTCAAATCTTATCTTAACCTAGCTTTTTATGAAGGCTGAATCTCATTGACAGGTCTGCTTTTACTATCAGTAGTAGGGCACAACTCCTAAGGTTGCTCTTTCACAAGGACGCTGTTGGTTTACTCCATATTGAAGTTTATTAGGCTTTGGCTTTTTATAAAGCAGCAGCAAGTAATTGCATGGAACACGTGTTTTCATTGTCGCCATCTGTAATTGTAAGAGGGTACAAAGAGCAGAGATAGTGTATATACACCTTACAAAAGTAAGCTTTGGACTTTGATAAGGATGCATTGATTTCAGTCATCTGGTTATCACCGAATCTTTATGTGAAAGCACTGAATGTATATTTTATTTTAAGCCCTTAGCTCCTCTAAATCACAATCCCTGATTTTTTTTTCTTTTTGACTATAGCAAAAAACATCAGCTAGCTCTTCTCTTAGAAAAAAAAATAAATAAAAAGAGAATGTACAGCCCAGTATGTGGCCAGATAGGACATTACTTCATCTTTTGTCACAGTTTGGTAAACAGTAAGCTTGCTGAGATTTAGCTGGGAACTGGTGCTTACTCACGTTCCTTGTAGACCTCGGGTAGCTGGATGTGGCTCAACATCAGACAGGGCCTGTGACCAGCAGCAACTCATTAGGGCAGCCATGAGCCCCCGCGCTCTCCTACTTCTCATTCCCTTGTCTCCTTTTGCTTCTCTTTTCTTTCTGCTTTTTCCCCCATTCCTTCTCCGTCTGCTATTTCCAGTCATTGCTGTCTGCCCTGTTCCTCCTCTATCCTTTCCCTTTGCTCAGGTGTTCTGTCCCCTCTCCTCTGCTCCCTTCAGGAGAGGAGAAGGGGGTACTGCTGTAATTTAGTGCTGATTTCTTACCTAGCCTGGGATAAGCAGCAAAAAAAGTAAGGAAACAACAGGTATTTTGTTTGAAATATGTCACAGGTCCTTTAGGACCCTGATTCAATCCCTCCAAAAAAATAAACCAATTGCAATTTTTAGTAAGCATCGGAGCACAACTCAAGGTACCACTCCTTAAATGCAATAATGAGTCAGCTCATTCTAGGAGTTGCCGCATATGGAAAACATTTTGCCAGTTATTCATGAAGAATTCTACAAAATTAATCACAACCATTATTTAATGAGCTTTATCACATCAACTTTGCCATTATTCAATCCTCTTGTTTTTACATACCTATTCAAACCCTGAAAATAAAGATTTCTATTAACTTAAGCACATCTTTCTAAACATCTTTAAAATGCAGTAAACCCTTGGTTTTCTGCCTTAAGTCCCACAAAGGACAAGACAATAAGAGCTAACAAGAGTTCTCACAAGAACTTTAGAGAGACTATAATGCTACTATCACATTTTTAGTATGAGATGGGGTTCTGCACCTCAGATTTAATGCACACAGAATAGTTGCAAGTACAATGGCACTTAGATAACGACATTTAGAAGCGTGAAATTACAAGTGTACTGACAGGTTTTTCTGTGCTTCCTTATAGCACAGAAGCTGCTGCTCTTTGTCCCCCACATCCCTTGTGTCAGAAGCAGCCCAATACTAATAAATCTCAAACACACTTTTGAGATTCATAGCAAGGGCTCAAACACCCGGGTGGAATTTATAAACATGTCTTAAAATTGTTTCTGCATCATGCTAGAGCATAGACACAGAAGGAAAGGTCTCTTTGCCCTGTTACTGGGCATCATAAGTGAAAATAACTTCCTCCCTCTGCCTGGGATGTGATCCCTGATATGCACAGCTCTAGCTGGACATGAAGGGGGCAGGTTCCCAGCTCTTGCTGGAGCAGCCCTGGGCAGAACTGCATGTCCCTTGTGACCAGTAGAGATGGGGAAGCCCTGCAATGCCTTCTTCTAGCTCACTTGGGAAACCAAAGATCTTTTTAGGACACTTGCTGTAAGTATTTATGAGTATTTATGTAAGGTAGCAGCAGGGCTTTAAAATCTGGCAGTGCCTAGACTTCACAGGCCTCAAATCTGCTACACAATTAAGATTTGGGGTTAGATTTCTTTTTAGGCATTTACATAACCTCAGAAAGTGCTTTGCTCAGAGCTGTCAGTCAGAGAAGTTCCAGCATAATTTCTAAAACATTAGGGAGTTTCACACCCAATGTACAGCAATCTGTTTGGATCCAAAAACTAGAACATGCTGTAGTAAACAGTTTTTTTCCTGATCTCATTTCATGTAATTGGGCAGGAAAACTGAGGTATCAGAGGCTTGAATCCTGCCTGGAAGAACAGCGCTGGGCAGTGAGGGTGCTGCATGGGTTACAGTACTGGATTGTGACTCCTCAGCTCATCAGACCAATTCCCTCTACCTTTCTTCACCCACTTGGTAATCTGGTGTCCCCAGCTTTTCACTGAGCAGCAAGCTAACCCAGAGAACTGCAGGAATTTATTTAATTCAGCAAAAGCTTTTGTTTTGTGACTATCAGGCTTAAACCATTGTATGGATAGATCCTCTGGAAATCAGGCTTCCAGAGCTTTAGAGTAGCTGTTTGGAATCCATCAGTAGAAAGATTGGAAGTTCCTAAGGAGAGAGGTCCTTAGCTGCAGTTTCTTTAACCAAGACTCCTCTCTCTTATGATTTCCAGTGAGTTCCTGCTCTCATATTCTAAAGGTAATACTAAATTTCTGGGGGGAAAAAAAAATATCACTAAACTTTCAAGATTGTATTAGTATAAATAATATTAGTATAAATATTTACAATAGAAAATAATGTATGGGCTTCCTCAGTTTCCTTCCATGGAAACCCTCTTCCACCACACTGTGCTTTATGCATATGCAAGAGCAAACCCAAGGCGAAAAGCCCGGGGCCCTGCTGATGCCACGGAGCCCCATGCTTTGAGCCGGGCAGGGAGGAGCCGTGCTGCCCCGGGAGCTCTGCACAGCTTCCCGGCAAGCCCGGCTGAGGCCGCACCGCTCACGGGTGGCATCCCTGCCCACCCAGGCCAGGCCCCGGGACAAACCTCCCTCCCCGGCACCGAGCAGGAGTGCTGGAGCACTGGCTGTCCCCGAGCACCCCTTGTGCCTCCGGGCAGAGCCACACTGAGGCAAAGCAGTGCCGACACTCAGCACCACGCGCTGAGATGAGGAGCAGCGGCACGGGACAAACCCAGGGGGCCGTGGCCTTGGCGTTTGAGCCCTTGGTTAGCTGGTATTTTTCTGGGGGATTAGGTTGTCTCTGCTCATTACAATAATCTACCACCCTGACCACTGAAGCTCCCCGTGCTCCCAAATGTCCTGGCCCCAGGTGACCCCACCTGGCCCTCTGTGAACCTCTTACATCCACCACACACACCTTGTGTTCAGCATCTCCTTGTATCCATCAACCTTTAGCAACATGCATAGAACTGTTGTCCTGCCAAGACCTTTTCATTCCATAGGAGACCCAATTTTCCCCCCTTTTCCCCTTCAGCTTAAAGAAATAAAAGGAAATAAAGGAAAATAGGGGGATTGTGAAATTACAAATTTATCACCTGCAGAATTATGGGGGGGGAAACACTCTCACCCAGCACCACTCAGACTTCCACGCTGTTTTAAATGTACTATGCTTGACCCTGTGGGGAGCTGATAGTACATTTCATACTGCCAGCTTACTGCAGCACCTAACTCCGGGCAGCGCTGGAACACTGCGCTTACTCCTTTCACGTGTGCCTGCACATACAGGTGCACACGCTGACTGTAAAACACAGCTGTATTCTTAAAACAAACATGCTCAAATTGCGTCATATTAACAGAGTATCTTTTGGCTTGAAGAAAGAGTCACCTATTTTATATCCCTTATCAATCATGATATCTAAATTTGGAGCATCCAGGTAGCATACTTACTGATTTCTCAGTCAGCTCCTGTATTTTCATTTTGACAGTATTTTTCAACCCCAACACCGAGTGGAGGAGCAAGTCATGATCCGACACATTAAAAACAAGAGCAATTGCTCATGTACCCTGTGCAGCAGAGCTGCCATCCCGCTGGGGACAGCCTGGCAGCCTGCAGCCCTCGTGCAGGCAAGGGAGCACAATTGCATGTCCCTAACACTGTCACACCAGTCTCACTATCTGGGGACAGGCTTTTCTGCATGGACAGCATTTGGGGTTTTTTGTTGTAAAAGAAGAGAAATGGCTAAAATACCAACCTTCCCAAAAGCTGTCAATAATAATAAGTCAAATAAATAAGCAAGTTTTGGTTTTCTATATAAGGGTATGTTGAACTATCAAAGGATGATAGTTCTCTCTCTTCCAAAGAGAGCCAGGTGATGACTCTTCCCATATCTCAGGTTAGATACGGGTATTCATATCCTAATACTTGTGCTACATATGTATGCTTTAATGTCCTTTTTGAAATGCTGCAACTGAGGCTCCAATTGGGGTGGCCCAACCCTCAGCGCAGTTTCAGCCAATGCTCACATAACATCACAGACTCAGCAGGGTTGCCCTGCATTTAGACTGCTTTCAGAAACTTTGGTTCCCATTTTTCATGCTATCCTGTCTTTCCTCTGCTTGCACCTTGGCACAGGGAGCAAACAGAGCAGCACAGGCTGTTGTGTGCACCTATACTTAATTCCCTGAGCACAGAGCAAAGATGCAAAAGCCTGGAGCAAGGATCTGTCCTGAAAGAGGCTGGTATGGAATTTGTCACGAGATACATGAAGCTGCAGAATTATTTTTTTTTTACCCTGCAGGAGGTCTGAATCAAAATATCTAGAAAAAGTGCAATTTAGTAAAAATTAGATCATCCTTTTCATCATTGTTTTCATCTCCTGAATCCTTGCAATAGCTTTAGCATTTTGGAAAGAGCTTCTCTGAGAGACAAAGGGGTTTTGTCCTGGGGAGGCATGGCCCAGCAAGGGCAGATCCCCTTCTGTCACCCGCAGGCAGCAGATCCACATCCACATCCTGGCTCCCCCTGACCCTGTGTCCAGAGGACCCGCTACAAACCACTTCATCAGTTCACACAGGCATCGGCATCTGCCTGAGCCCAGACATCGAAGAAGCACCAGGAACAGCAGACATTGCAGTGTTTAAATGTGCTAACAACACAATGCATGGCAGCAATGTTCCAACTGAAAGGTAAAACTCACAGCTGGAGCAGGCTGTGGGGTGGTGGCTCTGTGCACATTGTAGACTCCATCCTGCTGAGAGGGGACTTGGCAGCTGCCTGTGCCTCGCCTGTGGGGGTCAGCTTGGACCTGCTCACGGCAGAACGGATGCCACACAGCCTGGCCACCCTCCTGCCACCAAGGCAAGCCAGAGCTGCCCCTGCCTTCACTGGCTGCATTATTTCCAGCCATTAAAGCATTGCTCTGCAGGCACGGATTTTCATGTCAGAATCTAGGAGCTACAGAATAACCCTACAAACCAAATTATATGGCTGAGACCCTCTTTCCCCACCAGGGCAGAAACAGTTTTGATCCCATTTGTCCTCTAGCAGTCTTTTCCTACAGGTGAGCGACCCACAGTGCTTCACCACAATTAACCATGGCCATGGCTTTTAGTAGCAATTTGTTTTCAATTACCTCCTTCAGGCAAATCTGAATGATTACCACCAGTTTTTTCACATTTCTTTCTGCTGCCAAGTCTGTATCAGTGTTCAAAGCGCATCAACTCTTGATGCCACAATATTCCAAAGAAAGCATCGGTTGCCCCCGGTGAAAACCAGGGTAGCCCAAACCCTGTGTTGCTTTGCCTGGCACAGATCCATGGGCATGGACAGAGATTTCTCCCCAGTGAGAAGTGCAGGTCTGAGTGCCACAGGGCCACCCTGGTGTCAGCTCTGCTAAGTCCAGGGGAAGTGCACACCTACTAACAAAATCACTGTTGCCTGGGGCTGCAGCACCAGCAGGCGACTGGCAGCAGCTCCTGTCCCAGCTGAGCCCCCTGAGGTGCTGACTGCTCCCGGTGCAAAGGGTGCTCACACAAACTTGGGCACATGCTGCCCTCCATCCCTGCAGCATCTCCACCACTCTAAGGTAGCAGGAACCAGACTCAAGCTGGTCCTAACAGTAGTTCTTCCAAGGTAGGGAAATGAAGAAAGGAAGCTGCAGCACACTGTGGATTCTAATTGCATTTGCTCTGCAGGCTCTGAAGTGTCAGTCAAACAAATACGCCATTGCCTTTACTGCTCTGCAGTTGCCATTTACTATTTTACTGGGAAATTGTCCAGGAAAGGGATACTACCTAGAAGGGACCATTATGCTAGCACTGGAAACCAGCAATATTTCTGAACAACCCCACGGGCCCATTATCTGTTCCTACACTGCAGAAAGACAAGAAGAGCCAGAGCGAGCCAATTTGTGTTTGTGGTGGCAATTGCAGCAGCAGAGGGGATGGAGACAGCCCAGGACCCAGCAGGCACATCTGAACCAGTGCATGCTCTGGAGCTGTGACAATTCACACCAGAGAACAGCATGATTCAGTGAGTGAAGAAGGAAAAAAAAAAAGACATCTTAAAATGAGCTCTTTTATGAGCCTGAGTTTCATTATGCAACTTTATCAGAGTTTATGAGGACTGGAGTAAACAATATGAAGACACAGAACATGCCCACTCTCCAGCTCTATCAGTCCACAAACCCAGTGATTTCCAGGACATGCAGAGACCATGGGGCAGATGGGTTTGCTGAAGTGATGAAGCCCCTTTCCCTAGGAACAGCCCCACTAAAACCATCTCTTTTTCCTTGGCAATGCCTCTTGCCCTCCAGAGAGATCAATTCCTGCTATAGGCATCTCCTTGATACTTAACTACCACTCTGCTAGACTTGGAGTGAGTGATTGAGATATTTAATACGCAAAATCATTCTGAATCACCCCCTTTTACCAGTACTTTATTTCTCCTCCAAGTCGAAACAGCATACCAAAGATTACTCAGCCCACTTCTGCTTACTGTAATTCCCCACCCGCTCCCCACAAAGAAACACAGATTTACCTGGACTAGATCCCATTGACTTCCAAGCAAAGCTCAATCTACCTGTCCTTCCCTCTCTTCAGGTAGTTCATCCCAAAGGGCAGTTTCAGACCTACTTATAGATTCAACCTCTGTGGGCAGGGTGAGCAGGGGTGTGCCCAGCACAGGTGAGGAGGAAACCATCCATTGCCAAAAGAGGCACCTCCCACCTCCCTGGAAATCAGTTTAGCCAGGAAAACCTGTGCCCTTCACACCAGCACCTGTGAAGGCTCACTGTTTGCAGAAGGTTCAGCAACCATTTCATTTCTGACATTTTTTAGGTTTCAACACGTTGTCTCTGGCACTGAAAGCACAAGTGGATCAATGCTCGGTTAAGCTCTTGTGTCAGGGCACCCTGTCCCTCGTACTGGGGCAGCACTAACAAGGCCACACAGTGTCCTGCAAGCAGGGGACAGGGATGGGGTCACCACCAGCAGTGCTGTGGCTGCTGGCTGGCACAGGGATGGCTTTCTCCTGCGGTCTGCTGGCTGCGTTCTCTGCCTCACAGGGATGTACACCATGAGCATTCAGTCCCTACTTTATTCTTTGCATACTTTTTTGGCTCTAGGTATATTTTCTGCAGACACACAAGCTGAATGAATACTATTTTTTTTTCATTTTAAACAAAACAAGTGCCATCTTCTATCACCCCTTTGTCTCTCAGATTGGATTTCTTAAATTCACATGGGTTATGCATTTTCATAAACCACATTGGCTGCAGTAAGCTGCGTTTGAATCATCATTTAGAGAAGTGAAGATTTAATTTCATGGTGGAATTAAGGTTGACATTTCCTTTTTATTTATACTACACCAAGGATTAATAAGGTTACTATAACCTTAATCTTTGATAGCTCAACAATAGAATACTCTGGGATTACCGGAAAAGCTGGATTTTAACTCTTTTAATCCCATTATTGTTGATAACCTTATCAACACTGTGCTACACCACAGAAGTGGAGTGGAAGGATCTCAGACTCTGAAATTCCTTACCATGGAGCAGCACTCATAGTTTAAGCAAAAGAGCTAGAGACAGTTGCTTGGTTGATGCCTGCAGTGAGGTTCACAGTTTGCAGTAGGGCTGCAATGCTGCTTTTAAGTGCCTTGTCAGAGATCTTTGCCAAGAAAAACATTGGTCCAGTGGCATATGTTGATGGAGCAATGCAAGGTTGCTCTAATTCCCTTACTTTGTTTTTCCCTCCTCCCATGCGACAACTACTCCAAGAATCAGACTGCCAGTCTGGCAAGTTGAGATCCAGAAACTTACTGCTAATTACCATGTTTACAATTCCCAACCTGTCTGTTGGTGCCAACAATCAAACTGCATCCTCTTGAGTGCACCAAAAGACACTTGCTGGCAGTAGTTTCCTAAGGTTCCAGGCTGGCTACATTAATTACTGTTAACTTAATTTTTGCGTATTGAAAAGCAGCTTTAATTAGTGATTCCATGGATCAAAATCATCCTTTTATGAGTTTCAAGGAATGGCAGCTCGACTTATAGACTACTTACCAACCTACGAGTCTTTTATTTGGAAGCACAAGTGGTAATAAATTTATATGTGGCCTGATAAATAAAGTAGGCAGAGGTTTAATAAAAATCACACCAGGAAACGAAAGGTTATGCTTTCCCTTTGAAGCAAAAGAAGCAGCTCTAAAAAGGCAGGCTGGATATATTTTATCATCCTCAGTAAACATTTGACTGCACAGAATAAACCACATTCTGACAGTATATCACTGAATCAAAGTATTTCATAAATTAAAAGAAAAAACATGTATCTTATGAACTCAGTGAAAGAGACCCCAAACTCAAATAGCTGCAGGGCAGAGCCTGAGCAGAGAGGATCCCATTTGTGCCCTATGAGTCCTAGCCTGAGACTCCTGAAGGCCATCTGACTACTCAGTCGGGATCCCCTTCTGTTGAGCCCATGCTTCAACCCCGCTGGAGTCAGCAGAGCACACAGGGCTGAGCAGTACCTGGGAACAGGCTGCTGCTAAAGGTCTGTGCCCTGGGCCATGCCTGCAGAGCCCACGCAATGCCCACAACTCCCCGCCACAGCAATACATTTCTAACCTGGATTTTCCATGGCAATGGCATTCAGTCTCCATGACGGTGGCTTTAAAATGTTGGTCAATTGCTGAGAACTGCACTACACCAGCTCTCTGAAGATGTTTTACTCTGTTCTCTGGCTGGCGTGGAGCTAAAAGACGGAGAGCAGAGCTAGCCCAAGCTCTGCCCCAGCGTGACTTGGTGCTCCTGGCGTGGACGGGCTGGTGGCCGCAGCACAAGGCTGCTCGTGGTCAGTGCTGCCGGACGCTCTGGCAGCATGTAGATGCTGGTACAGCCAATGCCTGTCCGTGATGAGGCTGCAATCAGTCTCATCTCTTCGGGGCAGTTTGGTGTGTCACAACCATCTGAACATGGACAGTTTTAAGAGGACCCTGCATTCAGACTAGAGCAGCACCATGCCCGTATCTACTTATAATAACACTGGTCCTCCCTGGCTGTGTAAAGATAGGCCTAGGGGTCTGATTTTAGGCCCTTTTTTAAAAAAACTTTGTCTAACTGGTGCCGTAACAGGCCAGAGTGAGACTGTCTTTTCGGTCCTGCAGCAGGTATTCCACCATCTCACCAAAACCCGACACCAACCAACTTCCCTGCTCTCCTGGCAGTGTTTCACAGGCTGCCAGCCACTGCCAGGCTCCTGCTCTTGCACCACAGTCCTACTCTGTGAGATTGCAGTGGGCTGCTAAGGAAAAGATAACCCAGGGCAAGACTCAGGCGTATGAAAAGCAGTGTGGGGTAGGGGAAATAGAGCTAAAGCGGGGAGTAAGCCAAGGAGACAGACATTAAAATCAACAGGCGTTTTAACTTACAGGGGAAGAAGGGAAGGAAAATGAATCAGTGCTCCCAGAGGAGGCAGTCTGAATCTACTCTGATCCTAAAGCAAGAGAGTGGAAGCAAGCATTTAAGAGCAGTTCATTTATACAAGGCGTACTGAATATACCAAGCAAACTACCAAAGGAGGCAATAAACCTGCATCTTGGAGAATGGTCTAAAAGGAGTTAGATTGGCACTTTAGAGCAAAGAGATATTTGAGGCTGCAAAGGCAAGCAGCAGTACACGGAGACACGTGGACACAGCTCACGTGGCCCATGCTATTGACGTGTTTTCCCTCCCCAACCCAGCCTGCTCAGCTTGATTACTTACATCTTGTATAACTTACATAGTCTAAAGAGAGTCGGCCAATTTCCACTCAATTTATAATTTAGCAAGCAGTGGAGCTTGATTCTTCTAATTTACATAAAACATACATAAAACTGAAAACAAAATAGCTTTAGAGCATATGGGCAAAGTACACAAGAGCCACAGAGGAAAGCAGGAGTGAAGAAGGATATGGAGCAAAACCACTGTCTGGATTATGCTTTTCTAAGGGCTTCTTAGTACCTTATTTATGATAAATATCTCACAGACAAACAAGTTTTTGTCATCACAGACACGTGTTGGTGGACAATCGGCACACAGGCCTACCTAACCAATGCCATAGCACCAGACCGGGCTTTTTTACTGCATCTTTCTTTTTCTAGGTAAAGAAATATTGTTGAAAACCTTCTGCAACGATATGGCAAGATGGAACCAGTGTGTATCAAGGTAGAACTGCCTTCCGCCCATTCCCTCTTGGACATCTCCTTTTCTCATGAAGAAAGGCAGGGAGCTCTCATGCTGTGCGTAAACCCAAGTCAGCATTCCGCTTCCCGGGAAGCAGCAACGGGGCTGTGCTCTTGTGACCATTTCTCCTGCATTCCTCCTCCATGACTGCTGGGTTCTGGCAGAGCCAGCGAAGGCATTCTCTGAGAGGAGACACCGCCTGCCAAGTGTGGAAGCTGGTATTCCTCCCGTGGCATGGTAGGCTCCAAATCGTGCCTCTCTTCCCCATTTGCCTGAGGAGTCATCCTGGGTACTAACAATAGACTCCATGGAGGCTGGTGGAGCTCAGGCTGCCTCACCAACTTCTGTCTGAATTCAGTCATTTCCAGTGAGCAATGTATAAATAGATGCTGCCTCATTATTGATGTATATTGTGCAAAGGGTTTAGCCAGGGATGAAGCTTGCCTGCTTTCCTTTTATGGATGAAAAGCGGGATCCCAGAGCCTTTATGTGAGATCTCTGCACATGTCAATCAAACCACACCAGGAGGAAGACTCTGTGCTCTTAGGTCCATGTTAAATGGCAGCCACGCGGCCACAAGAAGAGTCCATAGGAACAAAATGCAGCTTTGCACATGTGTGCATGTGTGTATAGGCACATTTACAAATATGCACAACAAAACTAAATGAAAAAAGAATTCCAATGGTTGCAGCCTAATTTTCCTATTCCTTTTCAAATCCCGAGACCGGGCTGTAGTCTGGGCTACTCTGACACAAATCTCATTTGACATCGTTATAAACCACTGATTTGCACTAATGGAAGAGTTAGCCTCTGATTTAGGAAGCAGACCTTAGCGGCTGGCCCAAGCCTGAGCCTCAGCCCTGCAGTCTGGCTGTAGCACATTGATACTTGCCAGCTAAATTTGATCATGAACTCCAGCAAAGGCGAGCTATCGATATTTCAGAAAGCCATTCCTCACACTTCCGAGCAGCAAACGGCCCATCACTAAGAAGGCCAGACCCTTGTCAGCATGAGCTGACTTATATGAAATGAAACACTGACCTCACTGCTAGCTCCAGAGTTAATCTCAGAAGAGAATTTTATTAGAGAAAGCAGAGCTATTGTTCTGTGCCTCTCTACGGGGCACATATTTAAGTTTTGCATCCAAGAAATGTGGAATACTTGAAATAGAGCTGCATTTGGTAAAAAGAAAAACCTGAAAACTCCAGCTAGGAACTGTGTGTGTGGATTTATTTATTTGGTTTGTTTTCCTTGGATTTCTCTTCATGCCCATTCAGCATCCTTTCCCTTGATGGAGTTTTTCCTCCCTCTGTACCAGGGAGGCTGGAGCAGAGTGAGCAGCACTGCCTCACTGCAGCTCCAGCAAAAGAAAATTAAACATGTCTATGTTCATCTCTAACCAAGGGTCGGGACTGGCCCTGTCTTCTTTGCTGGTAAGAATTTACACAGACAGAAATGACAAGCACCTAAACAAGAAGAGCAAAAGGGAATGGGTTTGGCTCTTGCTTCTTAGAGCACGACTTGCAGATCCAGTTTTCATCAAGGGGCTCTTTGAACAACTGAAGGCAAATGCATTTATGTTATCACATGTGCAACAGACACATGATGGGACAGCCACATGATGTCATAACACAACAAAGGACAATGAGCAGTCAAAAAGAAAAAAATTGTACTGAAACCTTGAAAGCAATTATGTTATTGTGTTCTGCATAACTCAGACCCTGGCAAACATGCAGGGAAAAAGGTCTTTTTCTTAAAAATGGAAAAATCACCACCTCTTAAACTGAGGTCTGAGAAAGTTTCCACTGCTCTCCTCTATAGTTCAAGACCTTCACAAAAAAAATCAGGAAATTAAATTATCCTGACATTTCTAAAATAAAACACCTTGAGAAAGAAAATCCCTTCCACCCCCTCAAATCTTTTGCATGTCAGGAAGGGGGACAGCAAGGCAGTGGAGAAAAGTAGGGGAACAAGAAACAGTTTTTACCGTAGTGGTAATTTTTAACAACCAGAGCATCAAGACTGTAATAACTGTTGCTCCAGTAAAGAAGCAAGCAATAAATTGTATAACAGAAGAATGTTTCATGGCAACTTGATGAAGAGGTAATACGAAATGCATTTTCTTGGACTAACCAGGTAAGTTATCTCCTGAAGAATGATTGTTAAAGGAAGAGTTTCCAGATGGTGAGGAGCATTAGTGCATCAAGCCTCCCTACTCTTACTATTTCCCACCTAAATTAAAGAAATAAAAGAAATCCTTGATAATGCGGTAATTAGTGATGCTTTTTTATTTGAATTTTTATCAGCGTCTTGTTAGGAGAATGTGAATACTTGTACAGCTATTACTATCAGATAATCTAAAAGTAGTCATATGAAATCTACATTATCTATGTAAATGCCTCTGCAAGATGCAGTGAGATGGTTCTTTTTTTGGTAACAGGCTGCACAATTGCATGCTGTACTGTTCTGGTTCAGAATGTTCCTCTTTCCCCAATTAGAGAAGACCAGTCCCATGTTGATCACTTTGTCTTTGATTTCCAGTGATTTAAAAGAGTGGTTTGACCTGTGATCATTAATAAACTTTGTGATATTGTCCTGGTATAGTAAGGGAACCGCTAATATTCCAAACAAGCATATGAATCAGCAATTGTTAATATTAAAGTCAGCTATATTTTTCTAACACTTCATGCCTCATGCAATAATGTGAAAGGGGTGTACACTGCGTGCAACTCAGATGAGCTGATACAGAGCAGTACAGTGGTGACAATTGACCCCAAAGCAGATAAAAGATCTACTTAATCTGAAATACTCTTGAGTAGTTTGAAAAGTGTAAGTTACCTCTTGTGGGCCTAACTCTTTCTTTCTAGTGGTATAAAGTGTTGAGAAATTATCGGAGCCATTTCAGCTCCATGGAGCTGCGTTGCAACAGTCAGAGGCAAGGAGGCCTCCCCAGACGGCTCTCCAGCCCTCGTGGGGTGAGTACTGCCTGCTGTGTCTTGGCCAAGTTAATTCTACATCTCCCAGGCAAGGGCTTTCCTGCCTGGAGATTGCTCTGTTGCTTTATATCATCCCCATTGGCTAGAGGGGTATTGGGTTCACTGAAAGGAAATGTTTCTTGATAGCCACATTGCATTTTCTCTGTACATAGCTTCTAGGTCTATTTGCACACACCAGGCTACACTGCTTTCCTGCACACAGGAGAAATTCTGAACCCCTGAAATCAGTGGAAAATTCCCACTGGTTTCTACAGGAGAACGATTTCAAAAGCAAGATACTCATTTAATTTATCTATATGGGCATTATTATGTAATTTTGGCTAGGTATGTATATTCATATATATATATATAAAAACCGCCTTTCGGCTATATATTCAGGGCTCTTATTTTTCCCATCAATCAACCCCCTGTAGTTTCTGGAACATTTCACCTAATTTTTTGTTGGCTGCTTATGACTAGATACTGTTTCTCCAGGAAGCAAACTACCAAACCTGTGTGATGTTCCAGCCCTGGTTTCAACACTTCTGGTGCATACTTCCAGCGCCACACTGCGATACCTCCTCGTCTACAGTCCCTGGTGCCTCACCTCTCCTCTGCCCTCTGACTCTGAAAAGCTGGGTCACATCTACTTTCTACCATCACCTCCTGGACTCTTCTCTTTACCTTCCTCAGGATCCTCTCTGTCCTTTGAAGGCAGACTCTTTCCATCACCTCTACAAATTCTGGCTTGTTTTTTCACTTTTAGATTACTTATTTTTGGCCTGTCATTTAAATTTCTTTTGAGTCATTGTTATTATCGAGCCAACATTTATAAATAGCTCTATGCATTGCAGGTATGTGATAATCAAGTCCTTTGATTTTTGAGCAATTCGGTTACTAAATGATAGCAATAAAAAGCATGTAATCATCATGGGCGTTAGCCCAGGAAATGTTTCTACCGTTAAAGCTTTCAGGAGGTAGATGATGATTCTGGTAAAAATTTATGGCTCTTAATAATGAGTGCTATGATTTACCTTTACAACACTAAATAGTGAGGTGTCATAACAGCTACGGGTAATACCTGGGGGTGATACTTTTCAGAAAAATAGTAATCTATTAAAAGGAAGAGAAGAAAAAGTCTTTTGTGTATGTAAAGACATTATTTATTTTTAAAAATGCACAAAAATCCAGTTGTGTACATTACTGCTAGTGTGATGTAAAAAGGCAGAGAAAAAGGCTAGTTAGCTTGTTCTTACAGCTGCAAAGTATGTGTAGAGCTGTGTGGATGTATAGATGTTACTGTTTTCACTTTGCACAAGAAAACCCTATGAACACTAGAAGCCACCTAAACTGACATTCAAGACAGTAACTTTTTATGGGAAGAAAACCTACACTCCCCTCAAAATCATATGCAGACTTAAAAGCAGAAAGCAAGCAGAATTGAGCCCAAGGAAAAACATCTGCATAGCCATACCTATCTACATGCAACACTGTGGGCATTTATTTTAGGCAAATTTGCAGCAGCAAGAGGAATCATAACACAGGTCATAAATACGCACTGCAACAGCACGGCCCCTGCTGAGGTGAGTAGTTGTTGTGCCTCTGTCAGGTCTGGGAGAATGGGGCTTTTCTGCTATGCTCTAGCCTCTCTTCAGACAGGGGTGTGTGTGTGTGTGTGTATTTATTCCATTCGGAGATATATACATATATAAGGGCTATAGTTTTAAATATTTCTGGAAAGAGCACCTGAAATCCAATGGCAGTCCCTATCACTTAATTTAGGGTACTGCTAAGCAGAGAAATGCTTCACGTTATGGGCAGACCTAGGCAGGGCTGTGATCCTGCCTGCACAGGACAATAGGGACCAAAACTACTCTTCGTTGTCCCACTTCCACCATGGGGCATGATGTGCCCATTGTGCTCGGGGACACAGCCCTTGGGGCAGCTGCCTGCTTTGGGAAGGCCCGGGCAGGGCGGGAGACAGCCAGTATCACAGTGTCACCCGCGCTGCACCAGGGCTGCTGCTACACCAGTGTCTGCTCTGCCATCAGTGCCCGTGCTGCTCTGGGGGCCCTGGCGTGACAAAGACTTACCTATGGCAGCAGCCTTCGAAGCTACTCCAGTGGAGAAAATTACCCAGAGATACAAATCTTCATAGGATTATGGCCTTTAAAGACAAGGCTAAGTTCAAGTAATTATCTCTGGGCTAATTTTTTTTATTTAATTTTCTACCAGGATGCAGATTACAAAAACCATTTTAAAACAGAAATTTAGCATTCTGAATTAATTAAACATGCCTTCACCAAAATAGCTGGTAATGCACAGTTGGTGCTGCCACAAACCTCATTCTAAATTGTCCTAGGAAATGCTCATACTGGTACAATTAAACCCCCTTATTTATAAAGTAATTTCTTATTATGTTCCACTATAAACTTTTAGTGTAATTTTTGCCGTTAATGAAATATCATTAGACTACTAGAGGCAGGGAGGTTTTAAAGTTATTTTTTTAGCACACAGTAGTAGCAATTTCTGAAGAAAAAAAAAGTAGGAATTGTAGCATTGTAAAAAATTCAGTTCACTAGGGGTCTAATCTTTCCCACAGTGATATCAACTGGGACTTTGCTATTGCATTGGATAGTAGGATTTGGCCCTAAATATTTTGGATTTAACATGAGCAAGCTTGCTTTCCTGAGCAGTCCTGGGGAAGCTACGTGCATTCCCAGGATCGACCCACAGTATGAATAGTCACTACTTAGACGTCTGTTATTCAGAAAGGACCAGTTCTCTCCTTCAGTATACATATGTGACAGACCCTGGAACTGCTAATGAATGGGGGGAGTCCCTCTGAGATCATGTTATTGGGAAACATCATTCCAAGAGTCCTTATTCTATTGAGCATTCACACAATATTCTAGAATCATTTTGGTGAGGATACCCAGTATTTCTCCGATCGGATCTTACACTTTCACTCTTTTAACCCGCATAGCATAGCAATTCCCAAAAGATTTTAGGGAAGAGAAATCTACAATCATCAGAATGTTAATTTTGACAATGACAAAGAGTACATGCATTAAAAATGCATCAGCCCTGTCATTAAGGCATTATTCAGCAAAACCATCTCATCATGCTTTACAGAAAGCAACTAGAAGAAACCAAGTATAAAGAACCATTTGCTAAGCTTGTATTTATGGGTACCAGTCCAATGCATACTACACAAGGTACTCAACCAAGCAAAGAGCAAACAAATCCACATCCTTTATGTGATGAAATGGGAACTCCTAATAATACTCTAAGTCATGACTCAAGGGAAAAAGTCAACTAAAAGCTCTGACCAGAGGAAGGTTTGTAATACAAACCTGGATGTTTAAAATAGTGTTTCCATTGCTGTTCCTGCAGCACTTGTGAATGTGGCTGTGTTATGGTGCTGAACTGACTATGACTTAGCAGCTGATCATGTCTTTTTAAAGCATAATTTAACATTATTTCTGAGGCTGTTGAACATACTAAACTAAAAGAAAAAAAATCTGCTTTCAAGTGGTATTAGAGAAACACAAGGATCAGAGTGCTAGCATCAAAGATGTGTCTAAAGAATAACAAATCCACACGTCTGTGTTACAACGAGCACTCCACTCACTACTAAAGGCAACAGACTAAGATTGCTTTGGCAGTTGTTGGAAATTATTAAGTAGAACATAGACAGCCTTTCAATCTCTAAGCATGAGACAGAGAGAAAGACATTCTCCATCATCCCACATTGCGCTCTCAATGATCACCCCACGTCTGGCTCGTCCACATTAAAAATCACTCCTAGCCCCATCATAGCTGAGGTTGGGGAAGGATCCATTCAAAAAGGCTGTCTTATCACAGGACTCCTGATCTTGCTTTAAAATGGCTTCTGATCTAATTCACTTAAGGCTGAAATTCAGTCTCACAATTGTGACTACGTGGCAACAAGACCTGGGATCGTATGGGCATGTGGAGAGGTCTTGAATGGCAAAACACAGGGATGATCACACCCTGCTCCTTTTCTCTGCCAGGCTTGTGGGCAGAGGAGCAGGGGAAAAAAGACTGGAACTATGAATGCTATGCCTGGATTTTCCTAAGCACAGAATCTGAAAGACTGATCAGGTTTTTAACCAAAGCCCGTGCCCTGCTGCTGAGATTGGAGAGAGGTACAGATGCACCTCTTCTATTAAAGCAATGAGGTATATATCTTGGCCAGTTATGGGAATCAACACTCCCTTAGTTGTGTCTCCCACCTGTCCAGCTGCAAGTAACATTTGGGGAGCCCTGAGCTCTTGGAAAAGCCACCACCTGAGCTGCAGAGGGGGAAAATCCCCTCAGCTCTGGCCCTGAACCTGTGTCTCAACCTGGGGCCTCAGATGCTGACAAGCTCTGCTGGGCTGGAGCTGGTGTGAAGGTAGATTCTTAATCCTGCCCTCACCAGGTTGCAGGGTGAGGATAAGAGAGCAAGAGGGGCATCGCTCTCACTGAAAGCAACCGGCCTCAAGCTGCTCCCCAGGAGCGGCCCCGCCGGATGGCCGAACCCCTCGGCAGCCGGGGAAGACGGGCTTCCCCGGGCGTCGGGCGCTCTGCGGCCGTGCGGGGTGTCCCCGGCCTCGCTAGCCCGGGGTGCTCGGCACCTCCCAGCCCGCAGGCACCCCCAGCTCCGCACGACTCGGCTGCTGGGGGCGCGGAGGCCGTGACCGCCAGGGGGGCGGCAGCCCAGGCTCTGCCGGAGGGTGCGGACGGAGCCGGGGCCGCCCCGGCCCTGCGGGCAGTCCGTGTCCCGGTGGGAGGGACCCCTGGCAGGCGAGGCCGGCCGCCTAGGTTCCCCCATCGGCGCCCCACACCGGAGAGGGGAAAGGGGCCGCGGACGGAGCGGGCTGGGGGCTGCCGGCCGAGTGCCGGGGAACCGGAGCTGCCCGGACGGGGCGAGAGCCTTGCCCCGGCCCCGGCGCAGCCTAAAGAGCGCTGCCCGCGAAGGCGCAGCCCGCAGCCGCCGTGGCTCCCCCGGCCACCCTCTGCCGAGGAGCTTGGCCAGCCTTGCCGCGGCCCTCCCAGTTCTGGGCTTGCTCCCACGCACACACACACACCGGGCACCCCCCTCCGCAAGAGACAGGGCGTTCGAGCTCCCCCCGCCCGGGCAGAGACACAGAATGAAACATTCAAAGCGTAGGAAAAGATGGAAAAGGTGCTACCTTGGCAACTAGAGGAGGTGAGGAGCCAGCTGGTGGGCTGGGGGCGGTCGCGCTGCCTGCCTGCCTGCCCGCCGCCGGTACTCTCCTCGACTACGCGTATTCTTAAGCAATAACAACGTAATCCGTATTATCCACCCAAGAATACCCGTCACCGAAGAGAGTCAGAAAGCTGCTGCTGCTGCTGTTGCTGCTGCTGCTGCTGGTGGAAGTGCTGCACCGGGACAATAAATCCATAACTATAATTCGCCTCTAGAAGAAGGAGAATCCACAAGGGTTGCCGAGCGATCTTGTCCCATATCCAGTGGACGCTGAACCTTCCCATCCTGAGGAAGCGAACGAGAGGAGTAGGCATTTAATACACACACGTACAGTCCCTCTGCTCTCCTGTTCACTTACTGGAGCGGGCAAGGGCTTGCAGGCGAGGTGAAAGGAAATAAATCAAAGTAAGGCTGAGTTTACCTGGTGATTGCCTGGTTTCTTCCTCTGTGCTTCTCTGGTATCCTATTCCCTAGTTGTATGCTCCATCAGTTCTCTCTGGGAGCTTGCAAGAGATGTCATACGCAGCAACAGATTCCTGTAAAAGAGATGCACGGTTAAGCACACAAATATTACAAATCTGTTTGCATAGGTGGGCTTGGGAAAGCTCCGATAAAGCAGCAGACACGCCTGAGAGACTTTTCATCTGGGCTTTGGAAATGCATTTTACAAGTCCTGACTCACACTGACTCGATGTGCTACCAAGAGGAGGGAGGGCGGAAAGGAAGGCGATGGAGAGGAAAAAAAATCAAAGAAAAAAATAGCAAAGGCTCCGATCTCAGCAGAGGCACTCCTCTGTCAGGCCTCCTAGCGCCATAAAAATCTAAGGCGAAAAAGGCTTCAAAGTACAAATTCAGCGCACTCCGCTCCCCGCGTGTGCCCGAACGGCGGAGCCCGGCGGCTGCGAGGCGCCGAGCCGGGCAGGCGGCTCAGCGGTGGCGGGCGGGGGCGGCGGCAGCGCACCTCCGCCCTGACACCTGCCGCCGCCCTGCCAAGGTTTGCAAAAGACGAACAGGGGGAAAAAAATAACAATAATAAAAGAAGTTATTTCCGAATGGCGCCTGCGGCTCTGCCTGTCACCCGGAGCAGTTCCCTTATCAGCAGCGCTCGTGCCTGGGGGAGGCGGGAGGGGGAAGCTTTGTCTGATGATCTGCCGCGGTGATAATAAACGTTTATTGTTCGCCAACTAAATAGAAAGGATCTCTGCAACGTCATGGCACAGCACACTTCGCCTAGCGCTAAGGAACTTCTCCGTGCTATTTCACCCCGGCTCCTGATGCTAAGAACAGCTTCCGTGTGAGTGATGGGGAGGGGGCAGTGAAATTAGCACCGCACGGTCCGAACCCGCACAGAGCAGGGGTACTCCGCACTTCTTCAGCCATGAGTAATTATGCAGCACACACAGCTCTCAATATCCACTGCACTCGGTGACTGACCAGCTTGTTGATTAGATTCCAATTGAAATTAATACAAGATGCTTGCTTTTGCTACAGATTTCTTCCTTAACATGAGCCCTTGCCTCCGCTGACGTATTACCACTGTGCTTCCTACGAAAACATACGAGAAGACAGCATTTGTTTTGTATCACAGACTCTTGCTTGAATTTGAAAGAAAAGAGAAAAACAAAGAGAGAAAGAGAAAAAAATACTTTGATAGCTACATTACCTTAAATAATTAAAAAAATATTTCCAACACACTCTCCTCTATTTTAATCTCATTTTAGGTGTAATTTCCTGTATCCTCTAACACAGCAAGCTTTCAAGTCGTATTCTAAATGGCAGCTGGAAAGTAAATAACAAACACTGTAATTTTTCCCCGCTGTGAAACTGAAGGCTGTAACCCCATTAGCTGGCGTTGGAACTCAAATAACTGATGCAGTGGGTTTCCTTCAACTTGAACAAAAGCCGTTCGAAAAAGTGAAATGCACCGAGTCGTGGCGAAAACACTCTGTAGTGGTACCCTAGACCGATATTCTCCGAAATTGGGAGGCGCTCCACAAATGCATCGAGAATTAGGCAGAAATCCAAACTTTGCGTGGGGCTTTTTTTGTTGGTTTTTTTTGGTTGGTTTTTTTTTTTAATATTAAAGAATGCGATTCTCGGGGAAAAGCAGCCCCGCGTGGCGCCAGCGCTGTTCTTGCTGTGTCCATCTGACACTGCCCTTCCCCTCCCCGAACAGCAGCCCCCNGGGGCCCTGCCAGCCCCGCGCCCCTGCCCCTGCCCGCCCCGGCGCTCCCGGCCGGCCGCACGCCCTCGGGCACTGGGGGAGCGAGCCCCTGCCGCGCTGCCCGCCTCGCACCTTCTCCGCGGCGTGCGGGAGGTGCCCGTGGCGGCGCGCCGCGGCACTAAATACCTTTGTTCACCGGCTCCGGAAAGCCATGTTTATCGGCGCTGCCGCCCCGCTCCGCGCCGAAAGAGCCCGGGTGCCGGAGCGCCGGCCCGGCGGGGTCGGGGAAGGGCCCCGGGGGGCACCTCCGCCCCCTCCGCCTCCTCCGCCGTGCCCGCGGAGGGGGACGCACACACCACAAACACACACACACACACACAGAAGGGAGGGGATCGGATGGAGGGAATTAAACAATTAAGCTATCAGGAGCGGAGCTCTGAGCAGAGCTCGGGCTCTCCACGATAAGCAAATTTCAGAGGGGGGAATATTGATCCCATCCGTCAATAGAGAGGCACGATGTCTTTCCGTGTGAGAAATTGTTCTGAATTAGGGGGCTCGCTGGTGAAAGGGGAGGGGGCACGGGGGAAAAAAAAAAAAAAAGAAGAAGAAAGGAGGAAGGAAGAAAATATTCATACCCTCTCAAAGGGAGCCTCTTTTTAAAATCGCTGGAAGCTCGCTCCTTTTGCCACCTACCCAAGTAACCACCAGAAATCCACCTCTATTGAAGCGCTTACCCTTTAAATCCAGGTTTCGAGCAGAACTCCAACTGTGTGTAAAGCCAGGGAGTCATCTGATGTGTGATGGGGAATGGGCTCTGGGCAGCAGAAAGCAGCTTTCTCTCCTGGTGCCGGATTACCATGTTAACAAACCCCGTGAAGGGACCCCGGCGCCTCTGGCTGGCCATGTCTCGTTGCTTTCACACATCGGCGGCTGCTCTTGCTTCCCATGTCCCCGGCGATCGCCTCTCAGATGAATGTGGGCTTCCAGAAAAGGAGTCGGGGGGGAGAGGAGGAAAAAAAATCGCCTAATGCAATCAAATCGATCTGATCTACACCATCTGTCGCCTGCCACTACACACAAGCGTTAAAATAGGAAAACGGGAGACACTGACAGCTCAGGAAGGTTGTTCTGCAGAGTTCATTTTTAGCAGAGCATAATTGGGTATGGACAGCATACAGTTACCAAAGCTGCTGTTAAGCATCCAGTAGAGGATCCCGAACATGCTAATGGTGGATTAATTGAGGAAGATCTGACGTGCAAGCTTCATAGTCTCTTATTCATGACTTCCCAACGGGAAAGGACCAATGCCGTGTGGGACTATGGTAACACAGAGTCAAAGAGCTGCTAAGAAAATGGCTCTGTGTTCATAGCACCTCTCTCTGATAACAAACATATGTCGACCAGAACCGTTTAGCAGGATGGGGAAAATGAAATTTTCTTAGCCGAGGTTAGCAATTCCCATCGCTTGCACTTAAAGACAAGTGAAAAATGGACTGCGGGTCTAAGGCGCTTTCAAGTGCTGGTCTCAGGCTTTGCAGCTAGTGAAAGCAGACGGATCCTGCTCAGACGTGGGGTTAAACCCCAAATCTCTTATTTCTTACTGTGACCAAAGTGCATCCTTAGCAAAACTCTAAACAAGCAGCTCTGCTAATTTCATCAGGAATGACGCAAGGTCGTTTTAATGCCAGGAACCCTTTTGACTTTTTCCAGCGGGAATGGCTCTTGGGCAAGACATTTCCGATCACTGGAATTTGACATAATCTCAGATAAATATGATTTGGGGGGTGGGGGGGAGGAAGGGGGCGGCGAGTTGGTAAGAGACGGAGTATGCATCCAGACCTGCAATCACCCCTGCTGCCAACACTCCAATTTGGTCGCGTTTTCTAGTCTTTCCTGAATTATGAGGTTATAGAGCCTTATATGTAATTATTAAAGCCATGTGTGTACACAAGCCACAGACGCCTACGGCAGCCGCGTCTACACACACCGACGGGGAGACAAAGTGCGCCCGTCGGGATGCTCTTTTCCACTCCCTGATGAATCCATTGCCAGCGGGGAGAAGGACTGCTAGGGCAGGCGAAGGCGAGTTCTCATCTGTCCGCCCCAAGCCCGGGCGGAGGCGGAGGCTCCGGGCAGGGCCGCTCGGCTCGGGCGGCGGGCGCGGGGCCGGGCCGGAGCTGTCCGCCCGCCCGGTGCTGAACGGCGGCCCGGCCCGGCAGACAATGGCCCCTCTCCGCCGCGCAGGGCGCCGGGCGGCTGTCGCCTCCTCCTACAAAGTCTGCGCGGTCTCCCTGACAATCGCTACAACAATTAGGAAAGTTCCCCTTCGTTTCCACCTCTCCTGTCTGAGTTGCAAAGAATAATAACGCCAATAATACGAATCCAAGCAGCCGAATATAAACGTTCCGGTAAACAATTATCGTTTAGGGTAACTCTGGAGCCAACTGCATGATTCTCCTGGAAGTTTGCGTTAATCTCTTTAAAATAAATCTAACAGTTATGAATTAGATCAGCCTTGAAAACGTAGCTTAAAGACAAATCAAACACTTTACCCGATCTTTTGTTTCAATATACATTAATTAAGCACTGCTGCCTACCTACACAGCATTTTCGGGTCCCGGCTGCGGCGCCGAGCCAGCAAGCCCCGCTGCCTTTGTTGGCATTTGCGTCCAACTATTGCCCTCTGCAGGTCAAGTCCCAGCCGCGGCGAGCGCTCCGCCGCTGTCGAGCGCTCCGCGGACAGGAGCCGCCGGGCTCGGCGCCCCCGGGCCCCTCTTCGACAAAGATCCAACTTTTGTTGGGTTTGGTTCTTCACCACGAGGACTCAGACGTGTTTTCTTTAGGAGGGGCTACGACTGGGGAGAGCCGGCACCAGCACTGCTCAGGCCGTCCTCAGGTTCCATTTCAACCCTGGCCAGGAGAGGAGAAGACAGAACAAGGCGAGGTGCCACTCTGAAGACGTGTTGTTTTCTTTCTCCCGTTGCCTCCATATGACTACGGCAAGCTTCTTAGGCAAAGCCTGCCCTTCCCCTGCGTTTGCAGAAAAAGCAGGAAGAACCCAGCACCAAACAGGATTGAGCGGGTGGCGACATTCAGGATCCCCCCCGACTTCCCTAGTCGGGCAACTTTTCTTCGGGCACAACTTGAGAGTTTGCTTCTCTCACTCCCGATCCCAGGGCGACCTCACGGGAAGCCAGGCGGGCTACGGCGGCGGCTGCGAGGGGGCAGCCCGGCAGCAGCCCCTCCCTCCGCCCCAGCCCCTCGCTCCCCAACCCAAAGGGATGCTTCCTGCTTCTGCGGGGACAGAGGGAACTTTGGGCACCGCCCGGTGCCGCTCCGGCAGTCACGCTCTGCCGTGCCTCCGCACGCATCGCACCGCTTACACGGTAACGAACAAAATGCTGTACCAGAGAAAAAAGCCTCAACCGGCCCAGTGTTACGGCGATCTAGTTAGGGTTTTGCTACTTGTAATTCAGGAGATTCAGTGCCCAGTAAAAGCGGGCCGCTCCTTTTCTTTTTCCCATCACACCTACACACGGGTTTGTAAGGACCTGCTCTAACACCCTCTCTCCTCTTCCTACCCGGGGTTAACACGGTGCACACGGGCTTCGGCATCCGCTCGGGAGCCCGGCACCGAAGCCGCCTGCTCCCGCGGGCTGCCTGCGCCGCGCTGCCCGGTGGCATATGACGGTCCTTTCCCGGAGCCGCAGCGAGGCGGGGAGGGCAGCTGGGCTGCGGTCAGGCGGCGGACCCTGCCGCAGGCGGCCCGGGGAGGGGGAGCGGCCGCGCACCCCGCGCTGCCGCAGAGGCGAACACGCGCCGGCCTTTTGTCTCCCGGCAGCCGCCGCCCATCCCGGCCGGGGGCTGCCGCT
>VXAZ01005435.1:936464-1052127 GCA_013399875.1 Gymnorhina tibicen | reverse complement strand
TGCCCCGCCCGGCCCCGGGAGCAGCGCAGCGCGGGCGGCCCTGACGGGTGCGAGGCGGTGCCCCCACCCGGGGTGACGCCAGGGGACGAGGGTGTGGGCACAGGCAGAGCGGGGAAAGGAGGCGCGCCGGACCACCCACCCCTTCACGTGGCAGGGCGAGGGGCATGCGGAGCTGCGCCATCGTCTGCACTCTCCTGTTCTAGCAGCAGGAGCGGTCGCCTGCCCTCGGGAATGAAGGCACTGAAGACATCTCCAGCTGGCTCTCGGCAGGGTGTCCCCTCCAGGGGGCTGCGTGGTGGGGGTAGGGTCCAGCCTCTGCAGAGAGGCTTCAGCCATTCTAGAAGAACGCTGTGTGTGCTGCCCTGCTCGCACCCACCCCTGCTCGCACCCACCCCGCTCTCCCATCCTCAGCAGCCCGCACGAGGAGTTCCTCTTTCAATGTTACCTTGACCTGTTCCAGGTCTGCTCTCGCACTGGCTCTTGAGAGCAGGGAAGGATTACCTGGAGATACTGAATAACACCTCAAGTGTGAGGCTGGTGAGATAATCAGGGAATTGAAGAGACTGAACAGAGAAGCCTAAAAAACAAAATACACATGATGGAATTTGATAGAAGTAGCCAGTCACAATGTTTTCCAGAAGATCACCTGATGTTACATCTTGGTGATGTCCTGTCTGTTACCTGGGAACACTGGACTTGCCTGGACTGATAGTCTGGTTCTCTGGTTGTCTCAGGCATGATACCCAGTTCACAAACTCATTGAGATCCATTTAGAAGCCTTACATTTCTCTGGCCCTTCTATTCCCCTTGGAAAACTGTTCCAGAATCTCATAACTTGGCTTAAGATTTCCAGGCTATGTTTATTAGGGGCCCGTTTGTATCCATTTGTTCAGATGCCAATTTTGTCGTTGAACTTAATTAGTTCTGATATTTACTCCCCTCACAGTGTACTAATATTCCTTCTCATCATTTCTTTTGTTTAAATCAAGCTTTTCGGTCTTGTCTCATAAGATTGAATCTTCATTTCCCTGATTATACCCATATCCTAGCAACTTATAAAAACTGGGTCATGACCAACACCCAGAAATTACGGTTTTCAAAAGGGTTCATTATTCTATCCATTTTCAGTTTGACCAAGACACAAGTAGGGAGAGTGATTAGCATAAGGTCAGACAAACCACAATTCTCCTGACTTCAAGTTCTTTTGTAATCTATCAGGGACATGAGTTCTGAAAGGCTTGTGGTTTATAACTTGGCATTACATCAATGCACATTTATATACCTATATATCATTTTCTGGAGGGGAAGAATGGCCTTGTAGTTAAGAGGGTACATTAGAATTGTGGAGACGTGGCTTTGAATGCCAGGTCTGCCACAGGCAACAGAGGTATCTTTGGCTAGTCCTTTAGTCTTTTGCCACATTTCACCACTTTTAAAATGGGGACAGCAATCTTCTTCTTCTTGTTTCTTTTTCTTTCCCATATACTCACTTGCATTGTATGGTTTCAGACCAAGCACCTCCTGTCTGGGTACTCCTGGTGCTTGGCACTCTGAAGTTCAAGTGTCTGTGACTCTTAACCTGCAGTTAAAAATAGACCGTACTCTTATAAATTCTGCTTTAAGGGTCTATCATAAAAGCTCCTAGTCAGTAACCATGCTAGGAACTGGAATTCCTAAGATCTTCAGCTCGTTGATTACATTAAAAATGTCTTCTGTCATTAAACTAAGCCCAGGGACCAGCAGTAAAACCAGAGACATTTAACTGCAAATCTGCATCCTGGCTTCTGGTTTTCAAGTCTTTGCCTTGTTGAAAATCAAGTCAAACCTTTATATTATTATTATTATTAGTAGTAGTAGTAGTAGTATTAATTTAAACATAGGTGCAATTTAACACATTTTCTTCATAGGTTTTCAACTCAGAAGGCAATTTTTGATCAGCTAATACTGCACAGAAACAGAACTAGCCTTGGAAGCCCCAACAGCACCATAGCTGGAGTGGTTCTGGTAATAACAAATGCTATCATTGTTCTTCCCCAGCAATCCAAATGCGGAAGGTTGAGACTGAACACAGAAACAGAGAACACTCTCTTGAGCTGAGGTGAAGCAATGATATTTATGGGAGTAATTATCACAGAGAAAAACTGGAAAAATATGATTACAGCAAATTGTAACTCGCTCAGATATGTTCTTTGTTGTTAGAAACAGCTCAGCTGAGACCAAACCAATATGAACAACAGACTGGGAGTGTCAGACACTGATTCTCTGGAGGCTGATACCATCAGACCCTCTGAGCAGAACATGATCCAGCTTTAGCATATTAGAGAGATTGGTGTCAGCAGACTGCATCTCTTCCCAGCCATTCCACCCACTTCAAAACAACCTACAAAATGTGAGCTGCTGAGCTCCCCACTGGTAAAGCCGACCTGGAGATGCTGTCCCTAAAGACCACTGGCAAGAGAAGCAGCTGTCTCTCCGAGCTGGACAGTTCCCCTCCACAGCAGCTGTGGCTGGTGAGTGCTGCTGAGCAGCTGGCAGAAGACACTCAGGTTTCAGGGTGCGGCCATGTAGGTGAGGAGGGTGACACGGCCACGCACAACACCCACCACTGAGCTGGTCCTGCCTTCCCATTTGATTCCTGTCTGGGCTTCAGCTGCACTGTTTGACAAATACGTGAAACCTTTGGAGAGCTTCTGCCATGGGCGCAGACATGGACTCACCTCAGCGTGTGAGGAGTGAGGAGCACCCTGGTTGGAGGATGGGTTCTGCTGAAGGAACTATAACTGCCCAAAACCTGTAAGGGGTGTTGAGGCTCAAAGACCTAAGAGGCAATGAACTATAATCTTTGCAAGCTTGGAGGCTTGTGTTGAAGGAGAGGATATAGCTAAGAAAAGGAATCTTCAGAAGCTGTTATTGCTCTGCAGCACTTCTGTGTGCCCTGCGTGCAGAAGGGTCTGAACACAGCTTGTGCAGACAGGTTTTGTGCCTTCACAGTCATGTGAAGTCCTGGCTTAATGCAGGTCATTTGCACCATGGTAAATGTTGTCTTTCCAAGTCGATTATATTTGGGGAGGGATTTTCACCGCACTTCCATGGTTAAGTATTTTACGTTTCATGCAACTAATATCTTGCAAATGCTGTTTAGAAATTTTTAGAAGCAAAAACCAACATTGTGTAAAAACAAAAATATCACCTAACAAAGTAGTCAACTGTTTTCATTTAAATGTACCTAGCCCATGGATCAGATGCATCAAAGAAGTTCTTCAGGTGTCTTGAGAGCTCTGTAGGTGTTATTGCTGCACTTGGTCTGTGAGAAGAATTATAAATGCTATTTACCTTTTAATTAAAAAAAATACCTTGCAAATTAAAGACATGCCCTTGCACATCAAAATTTAGTTAGCATCCATTTTTATTGTGCATACTATGGCTCTCTAACAGCCTATTGAGTCCACAACCATCTGAACACACATTGCTGCTTCCCTTTTCCCCTATATTTTGGGCATCATTTGTTAGATTTTGTCACATCCAAGGGGAAAAATTCTGTAACTGACTGCTAATACTTAAGCAGATCTCCTGCTTAATATTTTTTTTTGCTTACATACCCCTCAAAATATATTGGTGTGTCCTGACAAAGGCAGAGGAGCAGTTTTGGACACTTGTGTGACATACGTCTTACTATCTTACGTAGAAAATTTGACAGTGAATGACAGAACACCTTAGAGGGATCTAAGAAGATGATAAAGGCAACAGCTTTCACATGAATACAGAGTCTAGTTCCTAACAGTTACAAGCTTTTTTTACATGCATCCTTGTAATTTGACATTTATAATTCACTGTAGTGCTGCATCTCTGTCATTTTCTCACCGTCAGGTTCTCTATACGTGGATGTACATGTCCTTTCTAATTAGTATATCTATTTGAACATTTAATCTCATCTCTCAACCTTATTATGCAGTTGCATATTGATCCATTATGTATCAACAAATACTTTTGGTATAACATACACAGTTCTGTGTTGCTCCTGTCTCTGAACAGGTGCCTGTATCTTCTCTTTTCCTGGTTGTAAACCCATTTTGTAAAAAAAAAAAAAAAGCACATTAATTCACAACGGATTTAATAACAAGTAAAAATAAATATCCTGCAGATAAACATTAACCCTTGAGTTTATATATATATATATATATATACTCACACACACAGAGTGAATCTTTTATTGTGCATAATGTCTTCTTCCTAGGGAACACCTAAGACCTTTTCCAAGGCATTGATGGCTTTGCAACACTGATAGACATTAGACCTATTTTATCCTTGGAGAAGCAGCACAGAAATATTGCAGAACTTGCTCAAGGTAAGCAAAGAAAACAGTGAGACAGCTGCAGACAGAGCAAGCCCCGAGGTCTCAGCACCTGACCTGAAGCCCACTGGAAAACACAATCAATATGAAAATCAGGTTGCATCTGCAGGCCACAGTTCCAGGACTGACCTTTCACTGCTCGCTCATCATTTTGCTTTAGCAACTTGGGTGGTGCCATGCCATTGCCTGATATTCCTGTTTATTAGTTAACTTAGTTGAGATTTAATTCAATTGAAATGAAAGCTTTTCAGTGTCACGTTAAAACAGGCAATGAAGCACACACCTTTTATTAACAGTCATACTGATACTGAAGTCAAATAAAGGATTTATTTTAATGTTTTAAATACTATGCTTTATATTTGAAGTAGGGGAAATTCAAGTGGTTGTACTGCTTAAAGCACAGAATTAAAACTTCCCTTCTACTGATATTTAAAAAGATATCCTAGGGAAGAATTTAAAGCAAACTTTTTACAGCTTTCAGCTGATCAGGAAAAAATGCATTATATACAAATACTGAAAACCATTTTAAATGCTCTTAATGTAACTTGTAGTTTTGACATCTGTCTAGTATCTAATAGGTTTATATTGAAAAGAAAACAAAACCCAGCAGCAGATCAGAAGAACTCGCCCATACAGTTTAGAAGAGTATACAGTGGGGATAAAGACTATTTTAAAGAAAAAGAGAGCATGCACATGGATGCCAGTCTATTGTTCATACAGTTCAGTGGAAGAGCTGGGAGTGTTACAAGCAACCAGCTCTGTCCTGACAGCCTCAGCCTGGGGACACAGGGCAGACCCTGCACTGCTTCCTCTAAAAAGTTTCCCATTTAGTCACACAGTATTTTCAATGGGGAAGAAAATCTGCTCAGGACACTACTTTCACAAATATTGATCTTGACTTCCACTGATGTATAAAGCAGATGTAAGCAGCATAAGAGAGACTTTGTTTATGTACTTCTTTTTTCCTTAGGTCTAATTATTGATCTGCAAAGTTCCACTTAGTTTTCACAAGTTTAATACAAGAAATGGAAGAAATAAGTTTGTTTTTGTAGCTCTCTAGTCTGAGCATCTTTTTCAAATGACCTTGATGGTGCTAGATGGGGGTTTACCTCTCTATATGGCTTTAAATGTCTTCTAAAATACAATTCTAGTAGCACCTATTAAAAAAAATTATTCTTATGAAGAGGTGCCCTGGAAAAAACAAATAGCATCAAACAGCATCTAAATGTTCCCAAATACAAAATGGAAAGCAAGTGATTAATTTATTCATTTTAAATTTAGAAGAAAATATATGCATCATATTTTATATTTATACTTTCACTGTGCTTATATACATATATATGTTAATCTTGAGGAACCACACTAGAAATCCCATCTCTATTTTAATACCTGACTTGGGAAAAATTCCTATTCAGTCAGTGAAGATTTTCAGTAAGCAGAAAATTATTAAGAATTTTAGAATACACTGCCTGGGTCAGAAGTGTCTTTGGAAACAAGACAAGTCTGTGAATTTTTAGGATTTTTTCCACAGCAGCTGAATATGAATTGGAGGGCTTCCAAATCCAAGAAGAACAATGGATTGCTAGAGCCTTACTAACAGAAAGCCATGGAACAGTCCCAAAGAAACAGCCAGAAACACTATAGCTTCATTACAGAAGTTTGTGTAGCTTAAAAAGTAGGGTAAAAAGTTTTTTCATGAATGTGAAATACAGCTTTTCTTTGAAGATAATCTGTTTTTTGATTAAGAGTTCTCTCGGTCCCAAGCCCCTGTTTTGCTGACTTTTTTGCTTGGTCAGGCTTCCTATTGCCATTTCTGAGATCCGGGAGCATGAATCTTCACTTCCAGCATCCTTAAAAGCAAAGTTCTTCCAGCATTTTGTAAGCCTAAATCAGGCCACGCAACAAAATTACCTCTCACGTTCTGCTTTATGGCAGAGAATCTGTGCTTTGCCCTGAGGCAGGTGGGCTGCCCCCCGGGGATCAAACACCAGGCTTCTCAGAGCCCATGTCTTAGCTTAGGTCTGCAGCAAAATGAAGTGCACTTTGTACTTGTGAACATTTACATACAGTATACGAGAAGTGCTGCAAGAGAAAGTTCAGTAGTGTGAGCCTATATATCATTCTCTTTGATATATCTCTCCTGTTTTCTGATCCTATTACTTCAGATCAGCTCTAAGTCTCATATCTAAACAGTCAGTCCAAAGGGAAAGTGCCTATTTACAGGCTGGATTAAGAGCTTTAACAAAAGGCAAGGCAGAAAGCCATTCATTTACTATATAAGAAAAAGAATGTCTTTGTACTTTATCACTTGCCAGCATCTTCCAAATCTTTTTCTTCGTGTTGCTGCGCCTCCAAACAGAAAGTAGAATGGGAAGTTCCCGTTTTACAGAATGGATCAAGAAAAGGAAAAAAGCATATTGTGCAACTTTCCCTTTTTGCCTCTAATGGGTTTACTTTTGCTTCACCCCTCAGGGCTCCTGCAAGCATATGTGTTCAGCTGAAACCCCTCACTGCTGCCTTGTTAGACCTTTTCTCAAGACTTTTTTTTAAGAAGTAGGCATTTGGAAGAGAACAAGAATGGAAGATGAGGGAAGTACTGGAACGAGGGAAGATTGAGTTCCCTAGGCAAGCCAAGGACCAGTCCCCATCCTGGGCACAGGCACAGGGAGGAGGTGCCCCAGACACTGGCAGAGGGGACAGGCAGTGGGCAGAGCACAGCGTGGCACAGCAAGGGCTGCGGCGAGAGAGAACAAAGCAGGTTCAGTCCCAAAGCGTTAATAACACAACACATGGAGCGAGCGTGGAGAGAAGCAGGGAGCCTCTTCTCTGAGGCAGCCACTACACAGCACATCCTGCTCAAACAAGCACTGCAAGTCCCCAGACACTTAGCAAGAGAGGGGTGAAAAAGGATCACTCTGTCTTGGATTATTTATCTTGGGGGACAAGCTAAGATAGAAAACAATTAAGGGTTAGTTGAGGGTAATCAAAACTTTCCATTTTTGAAATATCTAAATGTTTGCTTTAATTTCTTTTTCAATCTGTTTGCTATAGCACTTTTTGAAGCAAAATCCATAACTTCCAAACGGCTGAAGTGGAACCTTTGTAATTATTCATGAAAAAAAACCCCTATTTTTTTAAAATAAAGAAGAATCAAACTTTTTTCTACAAAACTTGTGATAAAACAGTAGTCAGTAGTAAGTAAGGATGAATTTTAAAAAAAAATTCCCAGTGATACACCTGAATGGAGAAAAACTGAAGACAGGCAGAACAGAGTGGAGTCAGAAGCAAAGCATTACTTTGTGAATCTTTACTCAGGCTAATACCCCCAGTCTGGCTCAGATTTGCAAGGTTTGGCCCAGGTGAGCTTATGAACTAAATTTTCATTAACTTTTACTCCTTACAGATTGCCCCAAGCCAGCCTGCAGTTTGGTGAGCTACACCAGAGGCTCCACCCTGCAGCCCCAGATGCTCTCTAGGCATTGGGGCCCTTTGCCAGCACAGCCCTGGCAGGCCCTGCAACCCCCCCATTTTTTGTACATGCGCCTGTATCTCCTTACAGCTCCAATTTGTGGCTCCACTCCTCAACCCCAGCACCTTTCTTCACCTTCTAGTAAAATTCCTCTGCTCCAAACTCCACCCTGGCAGGCAGACTCAGGCAAAGTAATTCCCCAGCCTAATGGCCTCTTCGGTGTGTGTATTAACCCAAATCACCTGCCTGAGCCACCCAGGGTGAATGATCCCTCATTACCTCTGCTCTGGGAGATGGATAACACCATCCTGACAGCTCAGGGTGGGTTTCATCTCTACAGACACTTTTGTGATAAAACAATTAATCATGTCAACCAGCATTTTTCATTAGAACATCAGTGTGGGCAGCGTATTTTTAATAGCATTCATTTCTCATCGGTGCCTGTTTGGTTCATCTTACTTATATTCTCACAATTAACTGAATTACCAGTTTCAGAGACTGAAGGGAATTTCTTCCATGTTTTTCCATTTTTCCTCAATTCATCACAACATTGACAGGGATTCTTCAGGCATTTTGTTCTTATCTGTAATATGAAACTTCAGCAAACTTTATTTAAGAGAATCCCTACCCTAGCATGTGGATACCGACCTTGTTGCCACCTAATCTCTTTTAATGGCTCGTTACTGTTGTGGCATTTGATCTCTTGCTCTTTACCTCGTTTGCTGTAAGGCTCTGAGATGTGTTGGAAGGCCCGTGGTATGAGGTGTGGTGTACGGCACACATTCAGTAGAAAAACACACTTGACTGCAGCAGGAGGGAACTGGCTTTGATGGCCCAACTTGTCTCTTCCCAAGTGAACTTCCCAAGGACCTCTCCCATCTTCCAATAGAGCTGGTGCAACACCTCTGGCTTATTCCAGTAGGAGCTATACCTATCCAGGATTAAAGCACATCCTTCCTTCTGCTTTCCTCCACTCAAGCATGAAGAGGCACATGACCAGCACGAACGAGCTCCTTCTCCAGAAACAATAAGAGAAATCCTTCATTTTATTGTACTTCTTCCCTCAATGCACGAGGCTTCTCTTTTGCCTTTCTTAAGTCGCTTGTCTTTTTGCAAAACAAGAGGACTCATCACAGCTTTTAAGTGGTCATAGGCACTGCAATACAAGGTGGTGCATTCCACGTTAAATCAACATTAGAGTGAGGGATGAATACAATCTACCCAACAAATACTTTATCGTGAAAATTATTAAAATTCATAGCTTAGAGGTGTGAATGCTTCTTTAAGAAAGGTACTTATGTTATCCCCAAAATAGCACCAGTATCATGTGATGTTCCAGTTGCTATGGTTACCACAAATTTGTTATTTAATAGCAAAGAAAATAGATGCACAAAACATGCTAATTATAACTGGTACAAATTTTTCTAAATGTTTTATATGAATATGCATGCATGTTTTATGCATAAGGAATAGGAATGCCCTTTTTCAAATAATTCTTCAAGTTTTTAGAAGCATTTTAGTAACAGGAAGCAAAGTACATTGTGTGGTTCTCAGCAGCAAAGGAAAAGGAGACTGAAAAATTGAAGATGGGCACTTTGTCTAAAACTGTGCAGTTTTCTATTCAAATAGCAGAAGAATCCTGAAAATGCAAGAGGTTTAAATTTGTTGAACCTTGTACTTTCCCAGTGTTGAAATTGCAAAGAGGTTGAAGTGCCTGAGAAACAGTTGCAAGACCATTTAAAGAGAAGTCTCATTTTATGAAATTATAATGTTAATATAACCCTGATACAGAAACCAAAGTGCTCCAGTTACTGCCAGAATCAATAATGCTCGATACAACTACAGCCTCCCTCTGCCTGGAGCTCCCTGGCTCCCACCTGTGTGCAGTGGTGTTCTGGCTCCACAGACTGGTCCCTGCTGCTCCTGCTGGTGGCTGGCTCACAGCAGGATGCACCTCAGTGTGCCCCACTGTTGCAGGCTTCTGCTGCAGGCTCCTGCTGCAGGGCCCGGGGGGGCCTCCGTGGGCTGGGAGCTCAGGTGGCACTTGGCAGAAGCACAGCCTGTGAGCACAGCGTGGAAAGGTGCTGCTGTGGGCTTGTGTGTATAGCAAGGAGAAATACATGGGGCTGACTCTTGTTGTGCAGAGGAGATGGAAGGGATATGTATACAGACAGATCTCATATAATTCCCCTTTTCCTTCTGTTCTCCACCAGATGCTCCGGGAGATAAGTCTGGGGGACACCATGCATACAGTCCTTTAAACGCTGGAACTGTAAAACTTGCCAGCCTGACAGGGTCCTGGGGAGGAGCAAGAGAAATCTCCTTCCTTTCCTTGGGCTGTCTTTGGCCACGGTGAAAAGACTCTCAAGCCTAAACTAAATAAAGATATAATTGCGAGATGTGGAAATGAAGTAACTGGCTCACGGCTGGTGCAGGAAAGCTGCAGGCACCCGTGCTGGCAGTGACACCATCAGCAGAGACAGATGCTGTTCAGGGCTCCGCTGGGTCAGCACCTCACCACCCAATGCTGGGCAGCCCTGGCCACTCATCCAAATTCCCACCTCTTCCCAGAGAGAGGAGGATGGTGCACATGCCTTTGGGGCAGGAGTATCATATAGCAGACTCTGCTGCACTCGGGGGTCATTGCTGAAAATGTCACCACTGTCACTTGAAATCAAGCCCTCTCCTCTCATGGAGGCTTTATCTCTTCCCTTACAAGGTGCACCAGCCACGGGCAGAATTAGTCGTGTGTGTGCATTTTGCTGTCAAATGGCCCTACTTAAAGGCACCGATACCGAAGGCACTCACTTATGCTGCTGGTCTCCCCCTTTCACACCAGAGCACGTGCTAGCTGGCTGCCGGATTTCAGATGTTGTGGAGTGTCAGTGATACTGACTGAAAAACTTTCTCTGTCACGCCGTGATTGATATCAGCTGTAACAAGGAAAAATGTTATGGCACTGTAATTCTGCTTGATTCAAGGTAGTCTTTGATCTTTACCATTTTGCAAAGATTATAATATACGCTTAGTTTGAGAAATAATACCCTTTCACCAGAGTCATGTAAAGTGGAAGAAAAACTGGCAACTAAACTTCTGAAACTTCTCTGGTGCAGGTGTTGATGTTTTCAAAGCAAAAGGTTAAATAATAGGATAAAAGGCCCACTTGCCTACTTTATAAGCAGATGCGAATAATAAGAACTTACTAGACCAGCCCTTTTGGGCTGGTTTCTGTGCGTGCATGTGCATCATAGCAGCAGCAGGGCGGCCAGCTCCTGGCAGAGGCACTGCAGCTGGGAGAGCAGTGAGGGAGCTGGGGGCTGCTGGGCCAGTTCTGACTCCCAGCCTCACACAGAAGCAGGGGAAAATGTTCACTCTGGATTTACTTCATCTCTGTAGAGAAATTCACCCAGAGGAATTCAGAGCTATGGGAGCCACACACGTATCAGTGCTCACTCACTCATCTGGCTATGGAATGGACACTCAGACAGGGATGGAGGGCCAGCTCTTCCAGCCACCCAGGACAAACAACAGGCAGCATATGGCATCCCCAACATATTTTCTTCAAATTAGAGGTCTGTAGGTGAGCTGAGACTTAAGTTTCCAAGTGTCTTTCTAAAGATTCTAAGAAAGAACTTAAATTGTATTGGTTTTTTTCTGCTTTTTAATTTGAATGGTTATTTGGATGCAGCAAAAATGAGCAAACCCCAGCACCACAGCCATGAGAAAAGTGTTCTCATCAGGTAATCATTTATTAAAACATTTTAACCAGCTGGTATGAATATGATTGTTACTGAAAAATGACAGGGAAATATGTGCTCCCATCTGCACTACCAAGCCAGGAAACATTCCACTGTAGGAGTTTTTCTTCATTATCATTGCACTTCCATACACAGAACAGTGTACCTGAGCATGACCCCTCCCTTGGTGGGGCCTTGGGATGGGAGCAGAACCCCGAAAGGGGAGATGCAGCCCCCTGCACTCCTCTGCATTGTGGCTTTGCACTGCTCTGGACTGCTCACCTCAGACCACGACTCTCACACAGCCTGGGGGGCAGTGCAGTTTTATTTCACCCAAAGGTGGACAGCCTTTCACACAAACCTATTTACAGCTGGGCTCAGGTTTCTGGCAGGGGTTTGCCAGGGCTGTCTCTAGGGAATGGGCACATCGGCAAACGGATTTAGCATCCAATGGTACTCTGCCAAATCCATGAAAGATTTTGCATGGCAAGAACAGGGTGTAACTCCAAGGCCATGATTATTTTCCATGTAAATGTCTGTTTCAGTTTGTGCTTAAATGATTATCTGTCATTGATTTGTGTGCCTAACTACAACTGCTTCAAGCTGTTTTCAATTATTCTGTTCTCAATACGATGCGATCCCAAGGATTAGCCATACCGAGTGCCACAAACCACCTTGCAGCAACAGAGTCATAAACTGAAGAGGATAGAAAGGATTTTAATAGGAGATTAAAAGGAAGAAGTGACTCACTGGATGAGAGAAAAGAGGGAATGCGCAGGCTTTGACTGCAGGAGAGCTGCTTTGTGATGCCTCTGAGTGCACAGAGGACCCCAGGTTAATATAATAATTCTTCTTTCCTTATCATGCAGGTCTTGGGTAATGATTTCATAATTAGGGGTGTATTTAAAAACAGGTTTTAAATGAAGCATGTGTTCTGTCTTTGCACTAAGAGGAGGTGGCTAGTTGCAGTGTAACATTGCACAGGGCTTGTTTCCTTGCCTGCTGAATTCTCTTCGCAAATTTTATGCTTCTTTTTCTGTCTTTCTGATTGAAAACCTGCGCCTTTGGAGACAAACTGTATTTCTCCTTGGCAGTCCTCTCTTTCATCAGGACTGATATTTTAAGAGTAAACAACGTTCATCTACACCAAATCCCGCGTCCCCCGGCGGGGGTAACCTGAACTCTCCCAGACCTAGCACCTAGGTGATACGCAACACTGCTTGTCAACAGCTGCTCCAAGGTTTATCAGCTAGGATTGGTAACACTCCTACTGCAATCAGGATCTGAGAGTGCTCCAGTGTTTCTCTTTACGCATACCACGAAAAGTCTTCATATATTTGGGCTAAGATCCTAATTGTGGCAGAGTATTTGACTACCTACGCGCCTTTGGCAGCCATTTGTGACAGTATCCATCAACTGGGAAAATGTAACTGATACTGAATTTCTAAGAACAGCCATTAATAATCTGAATTTCAACCAATTTAAATATTTGAACTTTCTGAGTGCATAGTTGAGATGAATAACATGGAGAAGCACACTCAGATTAAATTCTCTATGGATTCTATCAATACAGAGAGTAGGAAGAGAAGTTACTTGTCTGACATACAAATATATATATATTTGTAGCAGATAAAATCAAATGTGTTATCACTATCTGCACTCTGCTATGTATATTTTAAAACATTATGAGTGGATAGGTACATACACAGCAATAGTTTACAAGAGATAAGCATCATTAATTTCCACATAGCTATATGTTTTCATGGGCTTCTTAACCTTTTAATATTAAGTAAAATAGCAACTACAGCACTATTCTATATCCTTGGGAATATCACAGTTTTTAAACATTTCTGTTTAAAATACAGAAAATGCCACTGTAGTAAAGATTTGGAAAGTGAGGTACATGGCATAGGGAGTTGGGGATTGGATTCCCAGCTGATCATCAGGACTTGCTTGATCTGAACTGATCGAAGCCCCAGAGAGAGGCACAGTGCCAGAAGGAAGAGAAGTGCCTGCAGAGCAAGATGCTGGACCCAATGCCACCTGCCAGGCTGCCCTGGCCAAGGCTTTCTACCTGACCAGAGTTTCTGGGTATTGGGAAATCTGGTGACAATGTGGAGTGATAACTCTTCTTCTGGAGACAGCTGTCTCACCTTGTATGAGAAACCGCTATTTCTTTTTCTAGGCCAATATTCAAAAAGCTGTCAGATCACTTTAATCTGTTGAATTTTGAGCAAATTCAAATAAAATATGCCAGTCTCCAAAGCAAAGCCAAAATCTAAATGCCCCAGTACTGAATCTATAAGATCAATAAAAACAACAGGGCTGTCTGCAGTAGCTTTTTCAGAACACGAAGTAGTTGACTCTAAACAAAGCTTTTATATAACTAGGCTTTTCCCATGGTACACCATATCCTTGTAATCAGTCTTCACTCTCTTCTCTAACTTTCAGTAATAATAAGATGCAATGAAGCTTGCCCAAATGGAGGAAAAAAAAAAAAAAGGAGTACGCACAAAGGACCAAGCATCCCAATGGGGCAGTGGTGAAAAACAGTGTGAAACAGGATGTCTGATCTGATGTTCTCCTATTGCCATATCATAAGGGGAGTGAATGATTATTTTCCAAAAAAGAAAGGCAGCCAGCTGAATCTCAGTTATCCTGGTGAGGTTCAACATATCACTACTTTTAAACTGAAAAGGAAAATGATCTGAATAGAAGCCATTAGTTGAAGGGGCATAGTAAATAGCTCAGGTACATGTTGTAACTCCACCCGCAAAAGTATTTCAGAACCTATCAAGCTACGCTCTTTGACCTTCCATGTAGCAGGACTGCATCTTTTGTGTCTCAAAGTTCTCACTGACAGTTACCATTTAAAAGAAATCACCTCATTTTTACAGAGTCTAAAATGTACCTTGGTAAAGAAGAATTTCCTGAATGCAGATAAGTGAGCCCAGAGTTGTTTTGACATGACTCAAAGGCTGTTACGGATGTGACAAAAGATGAAGAGATTTATCTTACCTTGTGACTTGTACTTGCTTATTAAGACACACAGCAGCAAACCCCAGAGGCAGTGAGGTGCCAGGGGGCATGGTGGGCAGCAGGGGGGCAAACACACCCTCGTGGAAAGGGGATTCAACTAATTAGAAACACCTCTCTGAAGGGACCCGGGGGTGTGTATGCACAGTGAGTGAATCAAACCTCCAAGTACCCAGCTCACTTCTGCACTGAGAGAAAGCTGCTGACACCAAAAAGTGACTAAACACTGAAAGAGATGAGGGACAGCAAGAGGGAACAGAAAGAGATGGGACGCTGCTGCTGGTGGGGGCAGCCCCAAGCTGCTTTGGCTGTGGCTCTTGCTTTTGCAAAGCTTGCAAGATGTGCATAAGGAAGCTAGTGGAAAGATGGGGAGGAGGGACCATGTCTGTTTCCTACAGCACCTGAAGTGCACCAGTAAACAGAGACATAGGGCACGGCCAGCAGTTCGGCAACTTGAAATACCACTGCGAAGAGACAGCAAAAAGGAATGGTCAAAGTACTATCACTCATCCAAATTCTCCACAGCAGTGCTAACGTTTTGGGCACTGCCAAGTTCTCCACAGTAAATGCCCCTCAGGAGGCAGGAAGACCTGCTGCCATGGCAGGGCTGGCTCCTGCCCCTCCCACTCACACGGGGCCAGCGGCCGTCTGACGTGCCAGCGCACATCATCCTTAAATAATACAGCTATGGGAGTGCTTTGAATTGTCATAAAAACACCAGAAATGTCTCAGACCAATGCCCAAATATATGTGTTTCATGAGAATTGGGCCATTTGCTTGAGAAAGCTCTTGAGCTGAACAAGCAATCTGTAAAGCAAAACCTTCTTTTTTTTAACTGAGTGCCTTGTCATTGGAAAGCAATAGAGAGCCCTCACCTTATCACGGAGCTCCCCTTCAGCCACAGCCCTGGGGCTGGTAGATAGCTCATTCCTGTGATATACTTTAACGTGTGTCATTCCTTTTTAATAAGTCCAAACAAAACAGTTAATAAATCCAAAGAGCTTCCTATCAGTATATCTCTAATTCTTGGCTTTCACTTCTTCAGCGGTGCTGATCATCTTGAAACTCATGGCATTCTCATAACTCTCTTTAAATAATGATCTGTGTTTCAGGCTTTGATTCAACACTGACGCGACTTTTCTGCATGTTTGGCTGAGCAGCGTCTGCCGCTGAGTCACATCTGATTTACACTTGAGATAAACGACATCATCCAGGGTAGCCTCTGACTCCGACAGGAGCACCCACTAATCCACATTGCCAACAAGGTTTTCTATCACCATCAGTCTGGAGGATGCCAGCCTGGTTTTGGTCTCCATGGAGATTGTTATGAAATATATTAATCCATCATCTGTTGGTTCCCAAAAGGATCTTTGGGAGTTTAGCACCTCCATGGACCTCACACTCCCTGAAAGAGGCGATAGCTATGGATTTCTCAGCAGGAACAGGGAGGACTCTCTAAGAAGTGGTCACCTTTGCCATGGCTTAGGGGAAATCTCTACGAGAAGATAGCTCTTCCATGTGTGTACAGTGAATATATCTTTCACAGTATTTTTTTTCCTTTTTTTTTGTTGGCAGTCCTTAACACTTTTCTCCTCCCACTTTCTGGTGACATTGCAAAATATCCACACTAAAGTGCATTCTGTTAGCAAAGTAAAATGGCAAAATGGTGTATTTTAGGTGGAAGTGTAAATGATATACTTGCAAGAGCTGGTCAAAACCCAGAACCTGAACAACTGTTCTTTGGAAAGGCAGTGATTTCACACCCACTGTAAATGAGAGCATCGTCAGGTATCAAAATGTGCCAGAATAGAAAGAATTAAAAAAAAATAAACTCTAACAGTGCAAACCTGAGATTTCCCAAAGAGGGTCTAGTGTCATGCTAGCAGCAGCTGTGGATTGCACTAGCTGGATCCACAGAGACCCCTGTAATGACCCTTTGCACAGCAGGACCACCACCAACTGTAGCATTGGCCTGGCTGGACCTCTCCATCATAGGAAGCTCCCTGCAATGTCCTCCCAGCTTTAAATTCAAGTTTTGTTAGAGAGGCTGGTACTGAATATTGAAACTCACAGCATTGGGGTGGAGGAGGGCGGTCAGGGAGGCTTCTGAAACACCTCATGTGATGAATAAGTTCCCCCAGCATATTCTGCAAATTATGCAATATAGCTGAACTTTCCTGTGATTTCACTTTATATTTACAATGTATTTTATTGTGCTAGATTTTATCTTAAAGATGAAAAATTAATAGTTAAAATCCTATTCTCTAGATCAAAGCATCTCTTCGTTGTTTGTAATGAAACACTTTGACTCTTACCTAAGTTTTCTGTACAGACTGTCCAAGAATTCAAGTGTTTCATTATAAAAGAAGTGGGAAATGCTTTGATCTAGAGAATAAGAGGCTTCAAATATTTGCTTAATAGCTACCAAAGCTAATTATTCAAATAAAAACAATAATATAAAAGTTGAGGATAATAAAATAGTAGAATATTAAATAAGTAATAAAAGGGCCTGGGTTGATAAATACCTTGCCATAGTCTCACACTAATAATATTAATGAAGAATAACTGCTTATATTATCATAATATATGTGTGTGTGTGTGAGTATAATGGACTTCTTCCCCATGAGACCTGATTGTGGGCTGAGCCTCAAACTGTTAGGCAAAATGGAAAGATGGTACATGCTCCTAAAGCCTTACAACATAAGGCAAGAGACAGACACGGGGCACAGAAAATAAACGGTGTACGCAGGGGAACGTAGGATGATAGTGAGCAACAGGACAGGCAGCAAATGGACAGCTCAGCACCAGCTAGGAAAAGAGGGCATGGAGACTTTCACTGTGGGATGGGGAGGAGGATGCAAGCAGGATGCTTGCAGGATGGTCCCCACAAAAGTGGAAGGAGCTGGGGATGCAAGTCTGGGCCCCCAGCACGAGGGCAAACGGAGCTGGCATCAGGGTTACCCCAGCTGGCAGTACTAAGCAGCTGCAGATAACTGGAACCAAACTGTGACAGAGCATGAAAATGAGGACAAATAGGTAACTTTTGGTGCAATGCTGAAAGAGGAGAGGGAAGAGGGATGGATATAAAAATGGGAGACTGATGGCTTAAGAAAATAGTACTTACAGTGTCATTTTAAGTGGGCACCAAAAAGCCTATGTTGCATTTGTCAAGGCTGGATAAAAAATATGTTGCACTAATTGAGACATAGAAGGTGCTAGACAAGGGCCTCAGCCACGGGGATGGACAGGAAAGGTAACATCTTACTGATGCTAAGAAGGAGCAGTCAGTGGGATTATGCCATGTGTGAGGACCTGAGAAAGGGTCTGAGTCAAAGATGACAACAAATTATGGGCCTGAGTGACAAGCAGGGTGGTGAGGTTGTCCGCTGTGATCAAAGAGGGGACTAGCAGGGAAGACATGAATTGGGGAAGATTAAAAGTTCTGTCTCTTCCACACTGGGCTTGAGTTGACAGACTGTCTTCTACATGAAATGACAGGGAAACAAGCCCAGAGATGAGGCTGGACAGAGAAGACAGGTCGGGAGCACACAGGTAGGTCTGCAAGTTAGTTGTGCAGGAACAGCAGCTGATTGTGTGTTTGCAGATGAAATTACCCAGAGAAGAAGAAAGGTGCAGAAAGAGAAGGCAAAGAGGACTTGGTTCTGCAAGATGAGCACATAAAATAATAACACTAGTGACATAGCATAAAATGACACTGAAACAATAAATACACATAAATAATTTAATTCCAAAAGTGCTTTTAGTTTTTGATTTTATCTAATTTTCCCAAATAGAATTTTCCAAAGGGTCATTTGAAAAATATTCATTTTTTTGGAAAGAAATGTCATCAAAATTAATGTAATTTCATGAATATGTCAATTTTGACCAAAATCTTATTTTGCAGTGGAAAAATGTTTCAACGACAAAAAACCCCAAAATCCAGAGCCGTTTGCTTTTAGCTCTAAACATAGATCCTACTACTGTCAAGTAACATCTTTCATTATCTTCTTTATGTCTCAAACCACGTTAAAAAGAGTCTAGAGGTTTGGCTGATTCTGTTGTAATCAATCCTGTCACAGCTGTTATTGGATTTATCTCGGGATCTGAACACCAGCATTTTTCATTGTTGTTTTACATTTCCTTTATGACCGTACAGCTAAACAGCCAAGAGTATAAGAAAATCTAAAATATGCTAAAGTGAACAAATATATTCAACCACTATAAAATTACCTATAAAGCTTTCTTGGCTCCAAATTAACATCAATGACTTATTTAGTGGACTTTAATGAAATGCAGGTCTATCCAGGTATGAATTAATTTTAAAATCATATCAGAGTAAAGTGGGCTCATACCTACCTGGCTTCATTTGGTATAGAGGTTATTTTATTTATCAGAATAATAGCATGCAAGCATGGCAGAGCCAAGTGACACCATGAATGAAATCAGGCAAGATTCTTCCACTGCAGAAAAACCCACCCAAACCCGAGTGTCACATGTGCCTCAGCCTTTCAGAGCCCTATATAAAACTGCTCAGCTGATGCACAGCACTGCTTATAAATCATGCATACATCTTGTAGGCTTCAGTGCAGTATGGACAATAAAAGGGAATTAAGATGCTTAATGAGGTGAGATGCTTCTATAAACTGGTGTCTGTCTTTCCTTATTTCTCACATTCTTTAGGATATAATTTTCTTTCTTTTTCTTCCTATCTTTCATCATTTTTCTGACTAACAAGTATCCCAGCTTTTCTACTAAAGGATATGATTAGTTACAGCATTAGGCACATGCAAGAGATCCATCTTCCTATTTCAGGTAGTATATGTGCCCTTCATAACATTGCCAGCCTTGTTGTATGTGTTAGACAGGTTTGCATGGGCTACCTCTACTACTGCTGTGCTATTTCTCCAAAGCATATGCAGCTGGTTAAAATTCCCTGACTGGAGCTGCCCTCCCTGCATGCAGGGGACAGAAGCTGATGTGCCTGGCATTGCCTGTGGCTCGCTGCCCCCTCACTGCCCGCGTGCCATTAGACAGAGTCACATATAATATCATGTCAGTTGCGTCATTAACAAAACGACAAAATAAAACTTGAATTACCACTCTCGGATGTGGTTTACTGGAGCATTAATACATTTCTTGGGCTACTGAAGTCATTCAGCCTTTGCAGTCATGGCTCACAATGCACCCCATGTATTATTAATGTCGCAGTAAAGCACACCCTGTTGTGTCTTAATGCTGTGGCATAAGATGCCTGGAAAAGTAAACAGCTATGTAAAGCAGAGAGTGATGACTGTTAGAGAGATGAATGGGGGGACATTACGGCTTCGCTCACCGTGCCTGTGGCTCCGGCAGTCTCAGGGATGCCTCGGTAAGGTTTCACTGTGTATATTCTACAGAAGGTTTTTTCCTGAGTGTTTCTAAACATCTATTATTTATAAACCACTGCTGCTCTGCATGATGCTTCATGGGTAAGCAAGGGAAACATTTCCTGCCCTGAGGAGCTTACGCTGGCTGCTCCGGGTGCCATGACCATGCATGGGGCCAGGCAGAGGTGCAGGCAGGACAGCTGTCTGTTTGCAGCCTCCGACCCCTCTGTGCCCACCTCCCTACATGGGCCATGCCATGCCCGGCCCGGTAGAGAAGAGCCTAAATGAATGGAGACAGCAGCGTCATTCTGGGCTGCTGGCATTTCCATACTGCTTATGCAGAGTCTACATCTGAGATAAGCTGTACTTCTCTGAAACAAGTGCTCAGATAATCTGTATCCTCATGTAATTCGCTGCTATGCCTGCTGCTGCAGCTGCTGCTACACAATTTTCTCCCTCCAAAAACAGCTGTGGATCCAGCAAATTTCTTCGGTGTTGGAGAACAGAAGCAGCGGGTGGGAGGGAGGGAGCCAGGAGGCAGAGATGAAGGGGACAGCCATGGCACTGTGCAGAGAATGGGAGGGAAGAGCAGAGAGGAAGAAGGAGCCGTGGTGGGGAGTGCACTGTGTGCACTACCTGACACACATACAACCCACATGCTGCCTGAATCAAAGCATCTTTTATAAATAACCCCTGGGAAGAAGGTCTCCACAATGACAGCTGAAAAGATTCAAAGCAAAATATACATGGCAAAGGCAATCCTGCACCTGAATATGAGAATTTCCTTTACTTGCTTGATGATGGGTTATAGAAGTCCCTAGAATGACTCAGAGAAGCCTTTTGCGGAAGTCTGGAACCTGAGTCAGGAATTCATGAGAAACATGGACAACCTCCACCTCTGAGGCTGCGGATTCCTAGAGCAGGAGGAAGACCACATCGCCATAGAAGAAATGTAGGATCATGCCTTTGAGAAAAGCAAAGCCACTGAGAGAGTGTTAATATTACTTCTTGCATATAAGTTTTTTTAATATTAGTGATTTTGGTCCGGTTTTTGAGTTAATGTACAGTCCTTTCATCTTCCAAAAAAAAGGCAAAATGTGGGAAAGGAGTGGAAACAGATGACTATAGTTTGGGGGTCAGACTGAGAAAGAAACAGCCAGTATGTACATTCAGTACATTCAGTTTGTGTATGTCACCAGGGGCTCAGTGGGTGAAGCTGGGAACGTAACACAAACTTGAGTTCTGCAACGGAAAAAAACCATGGGTTTTTTTCAAATCAGATCACTCAGTTGTTGTCATTCAACTCCAGACAAAGTTTTGCTTCAAGTTTGGGCTTATTTTAATCCTTTCCGTAATCTTTTCCCCTCTTTCAGTTCAGTTTGGAATTGAGAAATGCATTTCAAAGCAAAGAGTCAACAGGCTTGGGTTTTTCAAATGTCAGAGTGAATTGTCTCAAGGTTTTCAAAATTTCTTGCCACCTGCCACTTCCCAGGTATCTTTTCCTTGGCTGAAATAGTGTTGAGTCTCATTGTAACCTATTCTGATTTCCCTGAAATGATGTTTTCCAGAAAATTTACCGTTCATCACCAAAAAAATTGTCTACCTGCCCCTTCCTCTCCCCTTCCTGTGGGCTGCTCAGTTCAGTCCTTCCATGCCTGACTGCCCCGAAGGCTCCCCACTGTCTTTCCAGCACTCCTAGAACTAAAGCAAAGATTTGGAGAGGAGTAAAGCCAGCGAATTTAGATGGAGGGGGTAGGAGCTATGACAGCCTGAAAAGGGAAAGGCCTGGAACACAGAGGGGTTATAAAGCAAAATACAGTAAAGGTATGACCTGCTTAGTGAATGAAGTGTATGGGAAGTAGACAGTCCCCACTCTGTGCTGTAAAAAAATGTTGTAAAAGAACTGGTGAACGAATGAAATGATTAAATCAATATATTCTTCTCCTATTTATAAAGCCTTTGCTTCCAGTAGTTTTTGAGTTCAATAATGTATGTGCTGTGAGAAATACAGAACAGTCAATATTAACAGCCCCCCTCCAGCTGCAGTTAAACTTATTTAAAAATAATCTCCACATTTTCATATATGAAGTAGATGTTTAAAATTGATCAGAGTTCAACATACTTATATTAAAACAGATCCTTTTTTATCAGGTTGTTGGAGATTTTCTGCTAGTTAGAGCCATGTCCTTTAGCTATCAATACGTTTGTCCTTCGATGAGTAACTGCCTTCTATGCAGACTCTGCATGCAAAAAAGACTCTTCAGTCCCTGGATATCCCCCCTTTTAACCACTTGTGAAAGAGAAACAGCTCGCAGACCTTCTGCATTCTGAACTCACAGAACAAAATGGCACAGTTCATCCATGTAAAGGGTGCTGGTCAGCCCTCATCCTGACCCTTTAATGAAATATTGCTTCCAAACAGAAAGGCGCAGAGTAAGTGACATCTGTTAACCTTTGCAGTGTGTTTGTGTGCTGCCATAGCCTAATCTCTGTGAAAATCAGAAGGGTGTAATTTTTTCAAGTACCAATTTGGCAGGCCCTTACCCCCACTTAACTCCTCTCCATGCTGCCTGCCCAGGGCAAGATTTCAGCTCTGTCCAGGAAATCTCAGTCTGCTACCACAGACGATGGGCAACCAACCGCCTGCAACTTCCAAGTCGCCAGGACAAGTTGCAAAGATCACTAAACTCTCAGAGTGACAGGTGATCGATATGCTGAACAATTAGTATCAAATATACAGTAAATGATGCATAATATCATTGGTGAAAAATGTTCTATTTAGGCAGAATGTAGATTGATGTCAGAAAATGCTCTTTAGTGTGTGGAATAATCAAGTCAACTGCTTGATGGATGTACTATATAGTCTATTTACATAGCTTGGATTCAATACACTTACATGACATTTGCATCAGAAACATATCTATAGTCAACCAATGGGAAAGAATACATGATTTTAGCAACATGCTTATACATTAATAATATTACTTGGCAATCTGATGTTTCAAGACCCAGGGTGAATTACTTATTAAAAACCCATATACAGCTATCTGTCTTTATCTTTCTTTCTGTGTGAGCCATAATGGCCTTGATTGTTTTCAAAATTACATTTGGCCAGGATATGACTGTTACATGAAACCTCTTAAACCAATATCATTTCCCTCACTGATAAAATACATTATACTGCTGGGCGCATTGAGCCAAACCATTAACGAAGGAAGCTTAACCTAACCTTTGTGCTTCTGACCAGCCGTTCAAGCAAACTAACATTTCAGAAATTTTTTAAAAAGTGGAATTGACGTGATTATAAATTTTTATATTAAGTTCACTCATTTCTTGGAGCTTCTCCTATCACCCTCACTTTTGATGGTTTGAATTTTGCAGGAGACTTAGTTACTTGGGAAGATACAAGGAAACGTACTCCATTTAACATTGTTTAGAAACGCAGGCACAAGATAAATTAGCTAGATAAGGTCAAATTAAGCAAGGTCCATTTTAAAACTTGAATTCAGGATGCATGAGAAGAAGGAAAGACATGCATTCAGTACAAATTGAGAAAAAAGAAGATGTGATGGAAGTAATGGAAAAACCTGAAGTCAAATTCTTCATAGTAATTGAGGTGCTATTTTAATAAAGCATCTCAATCCAGGCCTGGTTCTAAGAAGTACGGCTCCCCAGACCTGCAGGCCAAGACAACAGAGCTCCTCTGATAGGAGGCAAGTGACGTAATGTCAGTGAGAAACGCCACTCTCACAAGGAGCTAATGAAGCCATTTAGTGAAGTTAATACTCAACTAGATCCCAGTGCTCCTTCCTCTCCCCTCAGCTGTTCATCATGAGATCTCCTTGCAACAGACAGAGGAGACTGACCATGATTTTCATGCTCAACAAGAAGAACCACAGAGCTCAAGTAAAGGAAGGGCAAGACTTACCTGTACATACGAACAACGCATGGCAACTGGACACTTCTCTTTGGGTGTCCAGTGGCTTTAAGAGCGAGGTCATGGTCTGTCAGATCTCGGGGTAATGGCTTGTCCGTGACAGATACCAGTGGCAGAGATACAAGCAGACCATCTCAGGGCCACTAAGCTGGAGAAGGCAGAACTAGGGATCCTGGAAGAAATATCGCGCAGTTCATTGTACATGCAAACTGCCAGGCACCACAGAGCAATGCAGTCTCACCACAGGCATCTCAGCTCACCAGGCTGAACAATTTCCAGAGGAAAACCATTTCAGAGGCTTGTTACTCCTAATTTTTTCTCTTCCCTTGTTTTTCCTGTTTGTCTGCTCCTTTGCCATTTCTGCAAACGCTGAGAGCACCGAGCATATTCCTGATAGAAATATGTAGGCAGATGTAAGACAAAGAGACACATTGCTAATTGTAGGGCACAAAAGGTATGCAGCAGCTTCTTTGCTTGCCAGGACAGAACTAATTTTTGCCTGTATGGCTGCAGTTTTTATCAGTGCAGATAACCAGTTTACAGCAAGTAAAGCACTATTTTCTTACTCTCTGCATGGGAATCTCCTATAGCAGGATGGCTCTGCAAGTGTTATGGAAGGCAAAGCCAGAGAAATGAGCTAAAGCAAAGCAGTGTCTACAAACACATCTTTTTTTTTCTGGGTGCTCAGTACACCATGCTACACCATGGTAGAAGAGTGGATTGTCACATCTCCAGCAGGAGAAATCCCTGCTACTAAGGAAGATTTCTTAACCTTTACAGCCACCATTTGTTCTTTTTCATGCTGCATCAGCCATCTTTGAAGCCAAGAGAAAGAGGAAGGGGACAGTGGTCTTCAGAGATGCAGGAGTTCCTCCCCTCCTCTGTACTGCCCCACAGGCACGGACACTGCAACACAGCTGGGCACTGTGTGGCCATGCCCACGCCCAGCCATTGTCCCTGCACGGTGGCATGCTGCAACAGACAGGGACAGGGAGGTGGCAGGAAGCAGCAGCAACAAGTAGCAGGGACCCAGGGGAGCAGGGGGTCTCCGTGCAGCCAGGACATCCTGCGTAGCTGCCTGGCAGGCTAGAAACCAGAGGCACTCCCCACACCACCTTTCCTTCCATGTTCAGAGGAATTCATCTTCTTACAACACATCAGAGCAGCACCTGATTCCCTCTTTGATCTCTTCCCCTGTCTGGAAATAATGCTTTGCATCCCAAATCTGGCTAACAGCTCCTGCTGAAACAGAGTGATGCTCTTAGTGCTCTAGTTAGTGCTGTCAAGCAATCTGAAATGGAAGCTGGCAGTTGTCCTTCCAAATGGCTATTGCTATGTGTAGCCCAGAAGTGGTAAGCTAAAAAATCTTTTTGTATTTGAACTCCTTCCAATTTCATTCAGCAGGATACTGGCAGGCCACTTTCTGTGTTAATTATTTCTGTCCTGATTGCCTGGCCACACAGAGCACTGGATCGACAGTATCACACTTCACCATTTGTTAATTCTTCCAGCTGAATGCAGAAAGAAATTGAAATAAAGAAATTTCACCTAGAGAAAAATCTCCGTAAGTCAGGAAATGAGAGAGAAGGTGCCAGTGGAGTCAGAAGATACAAGTATCTCCCAGATCTACACCAATCCCTCTGTGATTCTGGAAATCTTTAAGAGCAGAAGAGTGACACAGTATATTACTCATTGGAAAACGCTTAATGGGTCTGATCCTGAAATGAATTACACTGGCTTAAATCTGGAATGTCTCCAACAAAGTCAGAGATTAATCAAGAAGAACTTTTAATGCTTGATTAGGAAAGACTGCCTCTGCATTGCTGGCAGGTACAAATGAGAGGACCTAGGCATAAAATTACCTCATTGCTCCCACAAATCAGTGAGCTAAATGGCTACATCTTGACATTCGCACCAGCAGTAAATTATAGTCAGGCACAAAAATCTTGCAACAATTAAATGTGGGTGCAAATCAGACTAAAAACCAGAGTGTATTTGAATGCTGTTAACACAAATATTACCTTCTAATGCTCTCCATAATGTTATGTCTTTGAGAGAACACAACAAATGCAAGAGACAATGCTGTCCAACAATACCACCCTGGAAAACTGCTTAGTAGAATTTTCACCAGAACTTCCCTGTCCTTGGCTTCTCAGCAAGACTACTGCAATATTCCCAGGAAGGGGGAAGGAAAGGGATGTTTTCAGCCAGGGAAGCTGTCTACACAAAGAGGACTTTCTGTTTGTATGGCACTCAAGTGCGAGTTCTGACTGTACCTGCAGACCAAGGCCAGTCTGAGAACAGAAATCACACATGCCACAGGTCTGACATTTTTACGGACTATTCTACTGGCCATTGAGATAGACATCACGTAAGATAAATTTGTTTCTCACGCAAGCCAGGATTGTCTGTCCTAAACCAAGAAAAATTATGGAGGGTCTGTGGTGCATGCCCTGCAAAACAGCGAGCACATAGAAAGAAAACTGAGTACCCTGAGCAGACACACCACACACTAAATCCATGTAGAAATGAAACTGTTTCAAAAAGTGGAGTCAAATCAGCAGAATTATGAAAAACAAACAAAAAAAATTTAAAAATAAGCGCAATTGGATACTTTCAAAACAGACAAATTTACAGATTTCCTCAATAAATTTTAAAATTAGCACTGAAAGAGTCTAGATAAGATGACCCAGCCTCCCTCTGAAGCACAAGCTTCTTGTTTTGACAATGTGTGAAACAAAGTGGTGGTGAAGAATTCATTAACCAGTTAGTTAAAGCAAACCCATAGCCCTCAGCTTCATTGCTGTTGGGTTAAATAGAATATTTTTAAGAACACAACTCAGTGTCTTGAAAGAGACCGGTTTACATACAAGAAGTCATGAATATGTTCTGGCAGTAGACTGAAGAGTCTCTTTTGGAAAAATCTAATGGAAGTATGCTGCTGTGCTGTTGCATCAGGGCTGCTGACTTTCCACTCACAGCTATTGAACTGGTGCTGCTATAGCAAGAGCACTCCAGAAGTTAATTGGGAAAGATAAACAGCATAGCAAAGCACCAACAGTGCCCTTTGAACCAGAGTTTCCTGAAGGATATTTGTGTCACAGAACCAGAAACTTTCCTTTTTGGGCCTCTTCTCCTCGCACAGTAATTCAGTTGAGATTGTTGACAGTAGAATTCTGGGTGGTAATTAACCATGAATTTGTGCATGGTTGCCAGTAAGGAGGCAAGGAACCCATGCTGCCCCACGCAGCCCCATCTCCCAGACAGCATTCCTGCATCCCTTCTACTCCCACCCCCCAATGGTCTCGGCATGGGAGATGAACAAGCACTTGTGCTTAGCTAATAATAAAAGAAGAGGAAGGCAGGTTGGGCAGCAGTGGCACTCACTGTACTGGCATGAGTTTACTGCTGTCCTGCCACAGGCATCCCTGGCACACTGACATGTCACCCAGCTTCCCGGCGTGAGACACCTAACTGTGACACACAGTGTGTGTGTGTTGGCCTGTCCGTGAGATGGAGATAAGCTGATTAACGACTGTGTGGTGTCCATTTGGGTTCAGGAATTTTGTGGATACTGAGGTTAGAATTTCATCTCTTTTCCCTTCATAGATTTAACTCAATCTCACCCAGGATTTTGAAACATGCCAGGATTAGAGAAAAATCTCTTTAAACATGAGCTTTTTTCTGACACCAAAATTTCTCCAGCTGGGATCAGCAATAACAGCATCAGTTTTAAGGTCTCCATCTTTATAGTGGTTGGTGTTACAGGGCATACAATCTGTGCCTGGAAAGCCTGGGCTTTGCCTGAATTTAGCTGAGCTCTGGGTGCTTGTTGTGGTGAAAGCCAGTGCTTAAATCGCATCAGCCTTCTATCCAGAAGTACAAACTGTGTGAGGAGAAACACCATCAACTAATTAGACGGTAAGCTCCCTTCCTCAGAAAATCTTTTTTATCTCAAAGCTTAGGAGTTTGGATGTAGCATGGTTTGGTTGCTATCACTTAGCAAAGGGGGAGTGTGAGTGAAAAGTGTGCACAAACTCAAAAACACCCGTGAAAAATGTAGCCAGGATGATGTACTGTCAGTTCAACTTAACTATAGGAAACGTGTCTCACCCCTCAGATGAAATGAAACCATAGTGTAAAACCTCACTCGTGGAACAGAAGAACAGTTGCAGCTTTACAGCTGCCAACCGCAGGCTGGGAGGTGCAGGTTACACTGGTGGTTCACCTGTGCCTGGCAGCAACTGGTCCTTTGTCCCCTCTGGCTTCCAGCTGCACGGTAACCCTCTCCTATCAGACTTCCTTGCAAGTACTGGCTAATTGGCACAGGAGGGTTAATTGACATGTCTTACTGTGTCCAACAGACCCTGCTATGCCCAGAGAAAACTGCCCTGGGCACCCAAGGCAAGGAGTGCCCAACCAGGTGGGGGTCTCTTTCCATAAAAGTGACACTTTCCAGTCCTTCGCTGTCCAGTCTCTCAACACAAAAGCCTTTCTTTCCAATACCTTGCATCCTTGTTCTGCCTCCTCTGGGCCTTGGAGAAAAAAAGCTTTTGGCCTGGCAGCTCCACACAGGAGGTCTGTGCTTCAGCCTGGGAGAACGGGAGCAGGTAGTGCAGTGCGTACTGAGCCACTGAAGTCTGGTTCAAACATACTTCAAAGATTGTGGAAGCCAACAGGGGTCTTATGTATTGCTACTGATATTCACATCAATCTGGAGCACTTTGTCCAAGTCCACACAGTGGGATCTCTACAGAGTTATAAATATATCCCAACTCTCAGGACTCCCACTCCCCTGCTATAAGTCCTCTTACCATTCCCTGGCTATATCTGACACTCCTGGATATTGTGTCTTACTTTTCCTCTAACTACAATTCACTCCTCTTTGTTAGGAAAAATTCAGAGTTTTGCTTGGACACTGACTCACCTTTTCATCAAGCTTATCCTTCTTTCCATGTTCACATCAGGAGGTGAGCTTTCAGACAGGTGGCTGGAGGAGAGAATCTCATCAGAACAGGGCATCGCATCTCTGAAATCTCATGGAAATTTGGTCACAGATCTTTACCAGCTTAAATCTTCTAGACACCAATATCTTTCCAACACTCTATATTTGTTGTTACCACAGGTGCAGTTCATGTCAGCTTCATGCTGTCCCAACTCCACACATGGCCAAACCAGGTGTCTTTGTTGAAGTGTCTGGGATGTATCCTGTGGCTGGATGCCCTGGAGCCAGCAGCAATATTCCTTTACTTTTCAGTGAGATGAGGAGAAAGCTCCATGTGGTCATTATACCTGGAGCTAAGCATAAACTTTAACAGCAGAAACAAAGAAAAAATACAGAGCAGCCAGTTTTATCCAAATTGTTATAGGCTTTTATAGAATCATAAAGATCAGGAAAATGGTCTTTGCGTAACATACCACAATTCCAAACATAATAAAACTAAAATCAATGAACATTCTTTAAAATAAGTGAATACACCCACACAGTTCAAATTTCATTGTATTTAGACTTGCAGTAGATGTTCTGATACATCAACCTTGATTTTGCCTTCCCCTCCTCCTAGATACTCTTTTTATCAGGTTGCCTGTACCAAACACATTGAACATAGTGGTGGGGGGGTGGGAAGCAGTGTTTGGTTTTAAGTATTCATTAAACATCTGTAGCAGTTAATACAAAGGAAGAATCTTTGAATAAATCTAAAAATTAGGAAACTGTACTTCTGATCTTGACTTCATCCTCACGCATCAATGAATATATTTTAATTTTGTTCATCTTTATTGTGTTTAAACCAAACACTGAAAACAACAACCCTCATCTGCCTGTTATATATCATTTCTAATGACAGGGTACCTTTTGTTCTAAATGTACATGTAAAAAGACTTTCACTTTAATATTCTAGTTCTTGGCTTTTCAAGTTAAAATAGTGCTTTACAAGTGATCTCTCCTGATAATGACATACATTTACATTAGAATTCCAACCTGATTCTCTACCTTTCATAATCTACATATATCTTTTGTTTTGCTTCAGATTTTTTTCTTGCAGGTTATGTAGATTTGACTGCAGTAGATTTTTCCCCCAAAGAATATCCAAAAATACATGTCTGCATAGCATAAAGTTGGAAGAACTGTTTGTCACAGTCTGCTTAACAAAACAAGTTGTTTTTCTGTTTGCAGATTATTCCTGAGAAGGCATCCAAGTTTTACAAATGCATTCATTATTAGAAATCATTCTGTGAATTTCATAATTTAGGGCCAAAATAGACTCTTAGTTCATTTAGTTTGACCTCTTGTACCATATAGATTACTACATTTCACCTGTGCTCTAAATTCAGACTTCATTAGAGTAAAACATTTCAAGCCCTAAGATTAAATTGTGCTTCAGTGGTTGAGAACAAGACAGACAAAGCTTCCAGGAATACTTAAGCCCCCTGGAACAGCAAAGAATTATTTAGATGAGATATGCCCGGATCATCCCAGCAGGTGAGGCTTAAGTTTAATGAGCAGTAGGACAGAGACACCTGAAGATCACCTTAGGAAAGATGACACTCTGCACCAGAGCACTCGCTCACTCTGGTCAGAGGACAACTTCGGAAGGGTTTGAGTTCCTACTCATGAATGTCTAGCGCCACTTGACACTTCACATGAGGTAGCCTGGTATGTCCGAAAGCAGGACAGCATTGCACCTGCAGGGACCCAGCAGTGCCAGGACAGGGTGAGATATGTGAGGCAGGGACAAGGGCCAGTGGAGCCTCTGTTTCACAGCATAGAGACCCAAGGATGGGATTCAGTTCCACAAGCAGCCCCAGGCTTTTCTCCAGTCCATGGGGATTTACGCTAGACAGCAGAGGAGCCTAGCAAGCTGCTCAGCGCCCCCAAACGAAGACACCCATGTCTGGGGAGCTGGCAGACTCCCTGGGCTCTCTATTCTCTGATGAGTAGCTTTCTGTTGCCCAAATCTCACCCTGAAAGGCTCTAGGGCTTCAGAAGGACGTGGGGAAATAGCCCAGCAAGATCTAGGCAGGGGTGTGTGCACACAAAAACTGCCTTGGACTGAAACCCTGACACATGAATTTTCATTGCACACACTGCCTTAACCCAAGAAGTGGAAATGCAAAGACAATACTGACACCAGTGCTAGCGACCCTCCCAAAGCCTATGACAGGACTCACCCAACCTCCCCCTAGGCTTCCCCCCAGGTCTGCTTCAGCAAATGCCTTTTGGTGTGTTCCCACCCACACTGGGTACCTTACCTGGGAGTCTGCCTGCCACAGGGCTTGCTGGGGAGGTCTTTTCCCCTCACTGTTTCCAGTGGCAGGTAGAAATCTCAGATATTGCCAGTCTCCTCATTATACACCCTCAGCCTCTACCTCAGGCAGATTCAATGGGCCTTGGTTATTTGGTCCCTGCCTCTTGAAGGCTTTGACACTTCCTCTCCCTTCATGCTCTCAGGTTTTTGCAGATCTGGCCTGGGAGAGCACAAGAGCATGCCGATTCCTACTTAAGAAGACTGTTTTTTCATGGCAAACAGTCAAATTTCACATTGTCTGTGAAAGCCTAGATGTGAAAATAGTGTATTCTTGCACAGCTCCGCTCTCAGAAGTGCTAAGCAGTGATCAGCTCCCCACAGCTATGCATTTCCATAAAAAACAGGAATCGAGGCCTTACCAAGCATTGCAGTTCTTTAAATCGTAGGTAAAACTAATCTGTATTCCAATTTGGAAAAAGTCTCTGAAAGGACAAAACATGCATGTTGATGGCAGAGAAAAAAAATCATATGTCTGCTCATTGGGGAAAAAAATCCAAGAATATTTAATGTGTGAAAATAGGACTCCAGTTATGCTGTTAAGAATAATGAAATCTAGGGTGCTAAGTACTGTATGTGTCGCTGTACAAGTTAAGCTGCCTGAGGCAGTTTTAATTTCTCTAGCCAATTTTTCTTAAATTTTCTCTTAATTTACGCACCCAAGTATTCATCACCTGTAGAGGAGGGGGCTGGATGGGCTAAGTGCAGCCAGAGATGCTCAAGGCAGAGGCATGCAGCCTGTGCCTGGGGTCCTGGCCACAGGGAAGCTGGGCACTGGGAGCAGGGCTTGCCAGGGAGCCCCGGAACCAGAGCAGAGCCTGGCAGCCACATTCCCGCTCCTCTGAGATCTGCTGGGAGCTGCCCTGTCTCTGGTGTGGTGGATTTTAGTCACAGGCTCAACTATTCCCTCCAGCTCATGAGAAAGTACTGGTCACAGCAGCCCATGAGGGAGAGGGGTGTGCCCCTTACCGAAAGAAACAGTCTCAGAGGCAAGCTCCAGAGTGCAGGGCTGGCACTGACACACATCAAAACAAATTGCAATCGTTCCCAGGGTTTGGTGGGAACAGCATCGCCAGAGAGGCCACAGGGCAGGTGGGCAGAGCAAACAACCCAAGGATGGAGCAGAGCCAGCAGCTGCCAGCCCTCCCTAAGACTGCAGGATCAGCACTCCAGAGGTTTTTACGGCTGCCTAACCTGCACCACCTGAAGAGCTGTAGCCATTGTACTGAAGGCACAGAAAGAAAATACCTAGGATATTCTTCAGTTGCTATTCTAAGAATTTTTATTATTGTTTTATCTCTTTTGAGGCCCTTTGGTTTAACCTAAATGTGCTCCCTCGCAAGAGCACACAAACTGGCTGCCGCAGGACCCTCAGTCCCTGCTAAGTTGACACTGTGTTCCTTTCTCTAAGCAAAACAGATCTGCTTGAATGTTAAGGTTTTCAATAGTTTTGAAATGTAAGTAACTTGCCATGCAATAGCTTTCTATTAACCTTGCCTGAGCATTTCACTCTTCCTATTTTTACATTTTTTTAATTCCTTGTAGCTACTCTCCTTGTCAAGAACAGGCTGAAATTAACTTGTCAAAATTATTAAATTTGAGAGGCAAACATAATCCAAAATTGGATAGCCACAAACAAGTGACATCAGCAGAAGTGTGCACTTTGGGGGACTACACCAGAGATTGGCATTTTACTGGTGAAGTAAACATTTACCTCTGCAAATCACTGTGGTACTTTGCTGTAATTTTACTTGCCAGGAGCCACTGAGTTTAAGGCAGAAGTCTGCCTCTACAGTCAGGTTTGCTCCAGCCTCAGCAGCATGTGTCCTGCAAGGGCTTGGGAAAGGGTCTTCGGTCTCCACCCCATATCTGCGGCAGGCAAATTTATTTTAGATTTACAAAATATTCACCATTTGTGATCTACTATGGTGAGCTGTCGCTGTCTGGGTCTGACTCAGAAAATGGATTAAAGTGAAATAACTGCAGGAGAAATAGAGGTAGGTGCTGTGAGACAATCCACAGGTACACCCTGGGCAGAAAAGGCTGGCAGTGGCATCCTTGCAGGATGCTCCATGCTGATATCAGAGGCTCCCTGACCAGGGGAGTACAGGGATCGGTTGGTGTCCATGACTTTGGACAAAGCCACGGCCGCTGGTAGCTGGGCAGGCACTGCTGCACACAGGCAAGGGGCAGAGTGCTGCAAAAGGGCCCTGTTGTGCACTGCACCTGCAGCAGCAATGCTGAGAAGCCCCTGAGACCCTCTGCAACCACGTGGGGCTTTCATCCCCAGCAAGCGAGGGACAGCTGTGCACAGTCTGCTCACTTTAACACACCTCTCACCTGTCAGCAGCCAACCCTGAAAGCACCTGGCGACATTTCAGCCAGCTCTCCATATGTAACAGCTACAAGCCAACAAACTATCAGCACAGTGACTGAAAAGTCCTTCACTTTCCCCTTTCCTTCTGTGTTTGCGTTTCCCCAAACATGCAGTGCAGCCATTTCCACCGAGCTGCATTTCAGACATTATTTGGATTACAGAGCCGTAGCTCTGCTTGCTTGAGTCATTAATCCAACCTCAGGTGTGGAGATTAAGCCAGAGCCCATTTTTATCATGTTCTCTAAAAAAAAAGGCTGCTTTTTCTGTGCTGCAAAACAACGTCAGGGTCTGCACTGTGTTCCTGATTTGCAACAGCAATGTTCAGGCTGCATCGCTAGACGGATCCTTTGGTCAGGGTGCTTTCATCCTGTCTTGGGCACAGCACTGGGAGGCAGATCCAGCTTCTTGCTCATCCAAAGGGACAAAATGCACAACCAGCAAAGGCAAAAGCTGCTCTCTGCCCACGCCTCAGCAGCTCCTGCCTGGAATCCTCCTGTCGCAGGAGAAGCTCCTCCCTGAGGGGAAGTCCTGGGGTGGAGGTCTGACCTTGGATCCTGAACATAGCACCCCAGGTTATTCCTTACCAGCCCCCAGCTGCTGCCCAGTGGAGGGAGGTGGCAGCAGGATAAGAGCCTAAAAAGGTGCAAAACCAGGCCAGAGGACCTTGTGGAAGATGTCTGTTCAGCTCTGGCTTTGTACCAGAGAAATTACTGCACTCATTTGCCTCTGAGTGCAAAATGCTTGTATCTGTATCCTTCATCTCCAAGCCTTATAATTGCAGTTGAATTTATTTATCGTCTATATTGTGTTTGGGCACAAACCAGTGCAGAAGACCAGATTTGCCTCTGGTGTAGTTGGATTTTCATACCTTTTTAATTTTTCTTGGTGTTGTATCCAAGTGGCAGCAAAGATGGACTTCTTCCATGTCCTCAATTTCCAAACACAAAACTCAGAGAGAAGCAGATTATGTGTGGTTTTCTCCCTTTCAGTGCAAGATCCTCTCTTCTTCCCCGCTCCCATTGGCAACCAGAAAATGTCCTCAAAACTCTGATGGAAAGACAAGACACGTGAGATAGTATATTATTCTGAATGGAGTTTCTGGAGCAACTAAAGTTTTGAGCTCATCTGCTGCTGTCTCTCTAGTTTGATTCAGAATCTAATTTGTCCAAAATTTCAACCGTGATGAACTTTCCCAAAACAGAAGCAGCAAGCTGCTTCCCACCATCACATACTTGGCCTGTATCCCGCCTATCCATATGCAGCAGATGTAAATATAATTTACTGGCACAAGCAGCTTTCTGCACATGGCATCTTTCTAAGTCTTCTTTAGTATCCATGTGAAGAAATAAATGATTTTATTGATGCACTCAGAGGCCCCAATAATGCTTCATAATGACCTATAAATGGAGGTCTTTCTTAATATGCATTGATCAATAGCTCACATAATTACATCTCGTATCGTTTTGCTAAATTGTTAACAATTCTAACCAAAGCTATAATGATTCCTTACAGACAACATAAGTCTTCCAGGAGCCACATTTTTCTGCCTTCCATATATTGTAGACCTGCACAGACACAGATTTAGTGCAGGCACCAGTTGCATCAGCTAATTTAGGACATGGCCTCTTCTCTGCTGCGCCCAGTCACTGCAAGTGGAGCTTGCAAACTCTCCTGCCACATTAAGAGATGCCTTGGAGAACAGATTGCAGCAAATACAGACAATTCCTTTTTTTCTATCGTGTTGAAATAAAGTGGTTAGTAAGATGGTGCTTTAATCAGGGAGAAGACAACTATAAAGTCAGAATGAAATATTTTCAGTGGTGACAACCTGTCTGGTGGCAATGGGAAATCCTGCATGTCAGCACATTCATTCTTGGCTTTATCCTTGCTCACTGGATGTGACTCAAAGGAAATGCTGGGCTTCAGTTTCTTCATCAGCAAAATGGGGATAATATTTCCACTTATGCAAGTCACTTTAAGTGGAAAGCACTGCATTCATGCAAGATAGCTTTATCGTGCCAGTACACCACAGAGTTTTTCACTTTCTGCCTGGAACATTTCATAAAAATCCCTCCACATATGGAACAGAACAAGTATTACAGACTTCCAAAAATGCGATTTTTAGGGAGCTGACAGTGCCACTTACATTTGTGCACTTTTGTGTTTCAAATACAGTCATGTTTGGCAACGAAATTCACAATCATCTGGCAGTTTTTATGAAAAAAGCTGACCATACTGCTCCAGGTTTTGCCAGCCTTGTCACAATCCCCCTCTGCACCAGCCCTGGCTGCTGCCTGGGCAGCAGGATGTGGCTGGCAGGCTCTTGCTCAAGGCCCCCAGCTTCACACGTGGGTTTTGGAGCAGAGACGCATTGTTTAGCACTTTAAATTCCCCTCAGCAAGACTGTGCTGCGGCATCAATTGTCATTCCACCACTCACCTTCAGCGGATGGAGGAAAATGGTTCTCTAGCACCTTGTTGCTTTGCTTCACAAAAGTGGTGAGACCTGGGGCTTCAGGCAAGCTGCAGATGCTGCCTTTCACAGGTCCCACAGTCCCCCTGCGTACACTTAGCTCCCCATCCACCACGAGGGGTGGTTTGCTGTTCCTGGCCCAGCACTGTGCTACCAAGGAGGCACAGTTCTGCTTCGCAACTCGCTGTCCCCTTCTCAGTGCAGGGCTTTATTAATGGCAGAAGACTGATGTATGCTTAAATAGTTCAACTTTGTGCTTTCCCTCCTATATGAGCTTGGAACAAGACTGCAGAGACAAGTACCATACATCACATAGCTATCAAAGAAAGAAGAATTATATTTTAATTAATGTATTTATCTCAGAGAACACAGCGATTAGTTTTTCTGATGAAAATAAATGCAATGAAAGACTAACGGGCTTTTGGTAGCAGAGCCATTAAACCCTCTCTCTAAATACGGTCTAGATATCTGGGGTGCAATTAGGACAGCAGCACTGAGTGCTTCTCGGGGAAAGTGTACGGATGCACTCTAACCTGAATCTAATTCTGCTCAAAGGCCGAGGCAGAGGAATGCTATTTGTGTTGTAATGATTTAGTGGAAATGGGCACCATTACATTTCTAATGACTTTTGGTCAACGAGTACCTTGGACTTTCAGTGACTGCTACTAAAGTCCTAATTGCTGTTAGCAACTCTTTCACAGAAGATACACCATGGCAGCAAATGCAGAGCTCATGTGTGAAGAAGTCAGACCCAAACAAAGCAGTGGGTATCAGGACAATAGGAGACACAATACGAGAGCTTTTGTAGCAAACTGCAAAATTCAGACATCACTATTAGGCATTACTTGTAAAAACAGACCTGAACAAATAATTCAAAATGAATAATTTATTTGATTAATTTTGTCTCTCCTTGCTTGGGGAATATATATAAGCCAATCACACCATCTTGAATTTATTATTCAAATATATTCAGTGACTTTCTTTTCACTATATTTTTTTACTCTATGGATTAATCAGAATATTTAAAATTAAAAATACACAGTTTTCCTGTGATTGGCCAGACATGTCACATGACACTACTTTTCTTCTGTGAGCGAGTATGCCAGAACTTCTGGAGTAATCCTTATGCATGCAAAATTGAAAATTCAGTTTTGACAAATATTTGCATGTGCATCTTTGGAATTCACTTGCTGCCAAGAAAACTGTCAGTAAAATTCAGCACCTCTTAAATTTGTAAAATGTGAGAACTAAAACATGCATTTTAACATTTGCATTTAATTTTTTTTTCTCTGTTTCATCTGGAAGTTTTAGAACATTGTGTTTTCCCTGAATGGATGCAGCACTGCCTACCAGGACTGAGTTACAGTTTTGAGCTACTCAATATCACTTGACTCAGCCCATGGTCTGTTATCCTAAAAGCCTGTAGTTTTCTAAACAGGCAAATGCTACGTGCACCACGTGCAAGGTCTTCAAAAATCAGGGTGGTTTTGCTTTGATGGATATGTGCATTATTCGCGTATCAAATAACCCCTCAATTACTGAATGACTCTAGTTTTATTGTTAGGAAAAAGCAGATTTGAGAGCAACTCATTAAAAGCCTAAACTATGACATTAGCATAAAACATAGGTGAAGGGAAAAGTTATTTCACCACAGAAAATTTGCATCTCAACTTTTCAATTAGCGAAGAGCACCTGCTAAAGAAGCCCTCATTTACCTGGTGTGTTACTGTTACCACCACGGTTACTTTGTGCAATCCCCCACTTTGAGGGCAGACATTCAGTTAGGGATTCCAGAGAACATCTTTCACTACCTCAGACTTCAGCTCCATGTTTCTGAAAACATGCTCATGCGTATGTTTGCCTGAGAACCAGTACAGCTATCTACAGGATTTATGTGTTAATGCACCACCCTTGGTCTATCTTTGAAACTGCCTCCGTATGTTCATATGCAGGGACACGAAAAAAATTTGGGGTCTGTCTAATCTTCAATTACATCTGACCCACTGTGACTTGGGATGGAAATGAAACAGAATATGTCCCTGATCACATTTGGCAGAAGTCTTTAGGTAGAAACTCTGCCCATAGAGAGATATTCGTTAAGCCATCTCTAGCAATCAAAAGCAGAGCTGGACACAGCCACTGATGTCCTGCCTCTGCAGACTGCCCCCACTCGTGGCCCCCATGTCCTGTTCTGCTGAGGGGAGCCAGTCCTGCCTGGCCAAAGGAGCAGCTAGCACACTTTGGGACACCATCAAATAGCAACAAACAAAACCCAGCCCAGAGAGCAGGAGGGTAAACTGCTGGCAAAGATAAACAGGAGGACAGCAGCTAGCTCTTTTGGGCCAGCAAGGACCACAAGTGCAACTATAAAACTGTGGCAGGTAATAGGGTATTAACTCATTGAATAAACAGAGCTGGTGCTCCAGTTATTGTGCAAGATGATTTAAATGGCTTAATTTACACTTCACAGCAAGCCTTTCCTACTGCAAATCAATAAATTTGCATAGGTTCTCAAAATAATCAGCAACATGCTCCTGCATATATTTTTTAAATAGGTACAAAATTCCTTAATGAAAGCCAGAATCCCATCATAAACTCAGTTTTTAGTTCACCCGCTAGTTGCATTGATGAGGAAACATGAATATATTACGGGTTAGAGCTAAGCAGCAGCTTTGCAGCTCATTTCTGCAGACAGAAGGACTGCAGGTTCCCATGGATCCAGGTGCGCAGCCCCCTCCCTACCACCCCACAGTGATGCAGGCAGAGCCTCCAGAACACTCACAGCCTGAGCAGAGGAAGAAATGCAGCTGAGATATCCTCTGTGTACACCTCTGTGCAGGGGACAGGCATGTGGAGGGAGGGCCAGACAGATGCACAGAGGTAAACGTGCAATAGGAATAGCCTTTAACCAGATCCAGATACAGTTTTTCCATGTAATTTCTTATTTCTTGTTCTCCTCCTTACCTTTGGTCTGGCTGGGATCAGAAGTAGAAGCTCCAAAACGCCACTAGCAAAGCTGTGCTGGCAGCAGAGGTGTGCACAGCTCCTGAGAAACCTTGGTGGGAGCAGGCTATCAATGTGATATTGCCAGTTAAAGGTTAAAAAGATTTGACAGAGGCATCCTGGCACTCAGGGTCTCCTCTGAGCCAAGGCAAACTTCAGATGCTGTTGAATTATCCCCTTAAATATCCAGGAGAGCTGAAGACAAGGCTTTGAATTGCACAGGCTCTTCTGCTGCCCTCTCATTTTGGTGTCCCCACGTACACAGACACAGCAAGGCCTGACCCCTCTGGGACTTGAGGAATTGGCATAAAGTAGTGAGGAAATCTCACACCTTTACTGGGTCATGGATAGACATTGTCCTGATGGGTCAGTGGGGCATGAGTGGGGTGGTCCCAGGGCAGGCTGCAGCAGCAAGGCAAGGTTGCAGTGCTGGCTGTGTGCGGGCTGAAGCTTGGGTCCTGGCTTATCAGTCTGGTCTTTCTGTGCTCAGCTGTAAAGAACTAAAAAATAAATTAAAAAATAAAATCATGATTAAAAAAGATTGAGAGGGAATATTTCTGTGCTTGTAGATGTGCGATGACTAAGGGCTTTGAAGTTAATTTTTAAGCAGATGTTTTTACTCCTCTGCTAAAACAAAAAGCAAGGTTTTTAAACAGAGAAACAAAATGAGGGCAGAGGATGGAAAAAAATATGGGTACTCCTGCCAAAAGCAAGAGAGGTGTAGGCAGGGGCTGTTTCACTGTTGGAACAGGGGTAGCCTCTTACTTTTCAGGGCCAGGGGAGCTCAGGGGTTTCCCTGGGCTTGGCATGAGTTAGGCCTCAGGTACTGACCAAAATTTGAACACTTGAGCTTGCTTTTTCCTGCTTCCCAAGTGTGTGTCACGTCACTGTGGGTCACCACTAGGCATCTTGGGGGCAATACAAACACCATTCAGGTGTAGTTCAAGACTTCTTCTGAATAGCAAGGACATCCTTTCTGCCTCAAGTTCTGCTCCAGCTCTGGTCAGGGAGCTGAGGAGCTGGAGCAGAACTCAGATGACCATCATCTCTCCCCATTGCCTAGGACAGGACTGTTTGCAGCCTCAAATCCTGGAGCAAATGCCCCTTGGCTGATCACCACTGCAGCAGCCCTAACTGGCTCTGCTGGGATAGAGTTGATGCAATTCCCATTAGCCTGTGCCTTACAGGACTCACCAGAGAGCAGGTCTGTGTGTGGAGGATGATGAAGGCACCTCTGAAGAACAGATCAACCCTTCATCTGCCTCCCTGCACTCCCAGCAAAACCTGAGGGACACAGTCTCCTCACTCAGACTACTGCTGCTATCTCACACAGTGGCAGATAATTGGTGGATATGGAAAATGGGCCCCCATTATGGCCATGTTTCTGGCAAGGTATTAGCCTGCTCTCCCTCATTTCTTTGCACGTCTCATACTTAATTTGTTTTTTATTTGATTGGGGGTATTTTTAATATTTATTACTCATGGCAGAATGTTGGGTTATAGTGTGTCAAACTTGCCAAAACTTCAAGCAGAGAGAATGATAAAAAGTATCTTGAAAATCATATTTGCCCCTTAATAATTTAATTCTGTAGAAAGGGAAATCAAAGCATCACAAATTGATTGCTGTGAAACAAATTACAATTATTTCCACACATCCAAATAAATCTACTAATTTTAGGCATCTGACTTGAGGCATTAGATGGAATATGCAAATGCACATGTTGAAATGATGGCCGTGTCTCTAGAGCTGCTCACTTATTTCTCTGTTCTTACTGGATGCTCAGCAGTTTCAGACTGCTATTGAGACGCAGTAAATTAGCTGCTCTTAAGCATTGCCTGTTAAAAGTACTAGAAAGCATGTCTGTAAAGCACAACTGACAGTCTTAGGCAACCAGCTCTCGCTTATCCTTTCTAGAAATGCAGACTAATGTCCACTGTCACTTTCCCCAAATCTGCTTCCAGTTGGGTCATACTGGTCAAGCTACCCTTAACTGAAGCCCTCTGCCCTGCTCTGCTTTCTAGAAAGGGAGTGCTGTGACATGAGATGTCCTCCTTGAATACAAGTTTTCCACATACATTTTACGAAGTGTACTTGTTCAGCTGTCACACTGCTTCACATAAGAGAAGTCATCTGATATTGTTACTGACATACTAGTCTAGTGTGGCATTTAATATTAGGCTTTTTATAACTCACAGGGATGGCAGAGCAATCTCAGGTAATCAAAATAAATGAAGACAGCCTGAATAATGCATCTGTTAAATCTAAATAACATACAGTGGACACCTTTTAAAGTGTTTTCCAGGAAACTGTGACTCAGGTGCAATATTGATTGAGAAGATAAAGACAGGTGTTTTCAATTCTTATATTATGGATACAGAGAGGACTTTGATAATATAACAATCATCTTTTGTTACTTTGCTGCAGTCCAATACAGCTAGAATCAATTTTTCATTGTACTCATTTACTGGAAAAAGGGATAATGGCAAGGACAACACAGCTTTAATAGAAAGAATAAGTCATGATTTAATTCAGATGTTGTACTACAGCTACAAGTTGAAAGATATATTTATATATACCAAAACATACAAAGGAGCCTGCATGCTTTTGAATAGAAGTCATGGCTCCGCATTTCTATTTATTGATAGTTAGGTGGAATGATGCAGCATTATTATCCTGACAGCAATAAGAAGCAAGAACCTTTTAAAGTGCAAAAAGATAGCTGTAGGATTATGAGCAATCTTTATAGAAAAACAAAATAAAGGGCAATAGCAAAAGGGCACGTTTAGGTCTTCATTAATATTTGTATTTAAGTAAAAATGACAAGCAGAAAAACCCAAAGAAAGGCTAAGTTCACAATCAATGTAATGCTTTTCTGCACAATTGAGATATTTCTCAAAGATATCAGGAATTTTTGATAAATTTTGTTCCTATGGAAAGTACTCAGAATGATGATAAAATAATGATTTCTTTTTTTCTCTAGCAAAATAGATTGCTTCATGACTTCTTGAATAAAACACAAATCTAAGAGTGATAGTGCTTGGGGCTGGATTAGTCTCTTGGGGTTGCAGCCAAGGTATGAAATTTCATAGCTTTTCCAAGGAGTTCAATAGTGCTCTTCTCTGTAGTGAAACACTGCTGAGTGACCCCTGAAAAAACACCCCACAGAATGTGCTTCAAAAACGACCACCAAAAGCTGCCAGGAGTTAATTGAGCCTGGTATACCCCAGAAATATTCTGCATGGCGTAGTTCTGAGCAGCACTCATTAGGCCAGCCTAAATCTGAATTTCAGCAGACTTTGGAGGAAATCAGGATCCAAAGTCAAGCTTTAGAGTTGCTTTCTACCTCTCTAATAGAGCTGCTCTTGAAATTCAGACTCTCTTTTTAATGAGCATCTTGTACAGAAAAGCAGACAAAAGGAACAAAATCCTTCCCTGGAATCTCAGGCATTTCTTTAAAAAGAGTCTGGTCTAGTCCTAATGCATTGTAAGCTGAGCCCACATTCCTCTCTGAGGAGCAAAGTGAAAAACTGAAAAGTAAAACAAAGCAAAAAAAGAAAAAAAAACTGGAGAAAAATTAACTCCTTCCCCAGCAGCAGCAACTTCTCACAAGCATTTCCCAGTCTCTTAAGCTGATGGATCAGACTCAGCTGCATCTCAGCTGAAGTAGCTCAGGAAGGCATTTCCAGCCTCCAGAGGACATCTGGGATTTACACCAGTGACCCCGTACCAACTTTACACAGCTCCTGAGGTGCTGGGAAGCCTTGGGTAAGTCCTTTTTCCCCCTGCTGAATGAGGCACGTGCTGGGTTATTAGCAGGCAAGGTGCAGGGAGCTGCAGGGCTCTGGTCTGGAAGACCAGGGCATTTCTGTAGGATGCAGCAAACAGAAGTGCTCCGTGAAGTGGAAAAGGCACAACTGGAGGACTTGGGAGAGTCACAGATGTCCCACCAAGCAGAAGCAGAGACACCCCACCTCAGCATAGCCTGATACTAGGGGCCAATAGGGGCACTGCACTTCAAACATCTAGGATCCCAAACTTATTGAGGGTGGCCTTAGACTGTGGTGAGTTTGCCCCAAAACTCCTAAGATTTATAAGCAATCTTAAAGAAAACATGTTTTGCTTTACACTGCCATTTCTCAGCCAGTAGGCTGAGACTTCAGACTTTCCTCCCCAAGTCACAGGAGAGGTGCTGTGTGAAACCTTGACCTCTTGGATTCACTTGTACCCAGCTAGTCTGACCATGCGAGAAAATCCCTAGAATGGCAAGATCCTGGAGGAGACCATGAAAGCTTTGAGCTGAGCACCACTGGAGTGCAGCTCTGCTGACTCCAGAGGGAGGTGAGAATAATGGCATGAGCCTTGTCCTCCTAGCCTTTGTGCTGCCATGGAAAGAGAAGCTATTTAATTAGGTTTTTTCTGGGGTGAGAAGAGACTAGTACATCAATATTCCTATACAAGATGGCAAAAATGCCTATCTCTGAACCCAACAGGGCCTTCAACTCAGTTCCTATAGCAATCCACATGGCTAGACAATGAAGAATGGTGGTTACCACCCTTTCCTTAGTCACTCTTTAGATACCCTATTCAAGGTCCTGAGGCATTTGGAAGAAGGAGCTCTTGCTCACTATCCAGCAGCTACAGTAACACCTGACAATGAATGACTTTGTAAATACATGATATAATCCTTTTCAGGGAAAATAAAAACGTGCTCTTCATCTCCATGAGAAAGGAAATTCCAGAATTCTCCACTTCCCCATCTTTGTAGATAAAGCTGCCCTTATGGGTTAACTTCACCTCCTCTTCACTCCCTTTCCCTCCCCTTTCTTTCACAATTCTGTCTCAATTTTCTTTCTTGTTAAGGTTTCTTAATGCTGATGCCTACCACTTCTTTTAGATTTAGATGGTCCAGGTAGGAATTGCCTGTAAAACCAGATCTTTCTTCTTGGGGAGGAGGGGGCATTCAGGCTAATACTCACCAAATCACATGAACTCAAGTTACATTTTTCTCTTAGTCCTGTCTCAGTACAGAGGAAACATTGAACCAGCTCCAGTCTAGCAACTACGTGAGCATGGCAAAAGCCATGCCCTTCCAAATGCCACTCTGTGCTCCCAAATGACTCTTTATTCCCCATATAACTAATTTTAAGAAGAAACTTAACTGCAATAGGAAGATGGGGTAAAATCCTTAACATAAGCTTTTCATACCTTGGTTCAGTGCCACTGTGAATGCAGCTGGGTCTGAAGCATGTTAGCAGGCACACTTCCAGGCTCAAAAGGATCCAAGATTGAAACACCTATATATGTAAGGAAGTCAATTTCCTGGCAAGAAAATAAAACTGATACAAAGCACACAAAGGACCCCAATATCAGCGAGAATGTCACCAGCGGTGCAATACATTAAAGAAGATCATTGCAACAAATCAAGTTCCTAAGCGTGACTTTCCCTTTCACATAGAGAATGGACTGATTCGTTCCCCAAACAATGGAAAACTTTGTGGAGGCTCTGGAACAGATTGCTCCTTTTGGCTCCATTACTCACAGATCAGCTTGCCATATTCAGCAACAAAGGCAAGGCCTGAAACTCATCTTATTTGTTGTCCACAATTTATGAAAAAATCATCTAGCTCATAGGAAATGAGGTGCTTCAAGAATTTGCTGAAGTGAAAGCATTTCACTGTCAGCATGGAGCCAGCTTCAATATGACTCATCTGATCTGTGCACTGCTATTTTATGCTACATTGATCCACCTAGGAATGATTGTGAAGACTTTACTGGATTTTGTTACCACTGGAAAAAAGGCACTGAAACTGCTGTTTGACTGTGCCTTGACGTGAGTCACAGATGGCAGTACGACGTTGCCATTGCATTTTGTGGGCATGGCCAGGCCTGTTGTATGACACCTTATCAGTACTTCAGTGACACTGAACAGCAGTCCTGTGTCCTGAGTGGAAAGCAAGATTTTGGCACACATAGCATTTCCTTGCATCCATCTCATACCCATTTTTGATAATTTTTGGTCTGCCACCACTTGGCACTAGTAAAGCATCATCTAAGCATGTAGAAGCAAATGAAACATATTGTAAGTAACCCATTCAGAACTGCCAGCATCTAACACTAATGCTTTCTGACTAACAGCTTTAGGAATCCTTCAAAAGGTCAGCAAATGGCTCAGAGCTGTCTGAAACTCCAAGAGAAATATCTCCACAGCCTAGCACACACACATCCCACTGGGATCCACATTTGACTCCCTCCCACCACGGAACCTACAGCCACGTAGTGTGAACAAGGCAGCCGGTGCTCTGCAAGGAGAGCCCACATCAGCTGTTCTGTGCAGATACTCCCACACCAAAAGGGATTTGTTTCCACAACACCATTCAGAGTGGGAGATTTCAGGCTCCCGAAGACCAACCCAGTCTGCGTATTGTTTCAATAGCTCTGGAGGGACTAAACAAGGATCACCCATAAGACATTGCCAATTGCCCTTTCCCCAAATGATTTTAGTGAAATTTTGTTCCTAGGAAAAGCTGTACGTATAAAGAGATCATTCATCAACTTGCCTAGGAAAAAGGCATCGAAAAATGGGATTCACTTTGATTAGAAGAGTAAGTCTTTCAGAGACAAGTTCTGTGGCTCTTAGCATAATCCTAGCAAAAATTCCATGGTAATCCATGTTTTTATTCAGAAGAACATTTTCATTGTTAATACATCAGATTTTCCTTTTATCTGACTTATGCTCAGTGATTATAACACAGACATAGTGTTTGCATATGAAAGAGCAAGAAAGGAGTGAGTGCTATAGTCTACACAGGAACACATGAGGATGGATGAATGTTTGCCTTGGTAAATAGTATTAGAACTAATTATTTTTAAAAGTATTCAGGTGCATCTCATTTTGCTTGCATGTAACTAAAAAGGAAGCCACTGATTTGCAACCTGGGATTTGAAAAAGCTGATAAAAAGCCAAAGAATAATTTTTGATGAAGTACTTGTTCAACAGCTGCAGTATCATCCAGTGCCTATTGGGCAAGTGCCAGGCTACCTGCTTAATGTCTGGAGATTGATAACTGTTCAGAATTTGATGAATGACAGATTGAGAAGGTAGACACAGTGCCTGGACTACAAACAGGCCTAGGGATGATATTCTTAAAATAAAAAAGTGCAAGTTTTCAGTTAATTAAGACTGTGATTATCAGTCTGCTGCATTACGTATTTGCTATTTTGAGGTTTCTCTGCAAAGAAAAGATTCTGAAGGCATCCTGGCAAGTGCCCACTGATAGCTTTCTTGAAAAGAATTTGAATCCGAAAGGACTAAAGTCTCAGCACCTCTCAATTTTTCTCCTGGAGAGCAGCAGCACTATTTCATCAAACAAGCTGCTTGACTTTGCCAGTGTTAACTCATTCTTTGCTTCCCTAATCTTTTTGTTTTCAGTATTGTCAAATAACATAGATGCAGAGAGAGATGTAGGATTCTAAAAGCCGGTTTCCTCTGTTACAGCAAGAGTTATCCCTGGGGTCAAGGATTGTCTGAATCAATAACACACCAATCTCAGTAGCCCCATTTAAATGGTGAGTCAGTTCACATAATCCAACCACATGTCAGATGAAAAAGAATGGTTTAGCAAACACTTTGCAGTCATCTGGTTTTTAGAACTTAGTAGTAAATTACTGGATATCAGTCCACTGTTGCAACTATATATCTTTACACAATAGCAATTTTTCTTAGAGTCTTCTCCTGCTCAGCTGCTTATTCAGTATTTTTATATATCCTGTATTTATTTTCAAATACCATTTTAAAATTCTCACCGGAATTTTTCCATCTACCGAAGTTTTAAGGGACTTAAGTTCACAGGGGCATTTCTCAGGCAAGGAAAGCTGATACAAAGATTTTGGCTGTCCCACTAATTCAGAGCACAAAATGACTTATCTCTGGTCCATTTCTAATTTACAAACAGCCTTTTCCTTCCAAGACAACTGCATTCAACTGGGCTGTCCTAGACATGCATGCTTCTGTCAGGAGTTTTAATACGTACACTGGTTAAATGAAACAAAATTAATATATTAACTATTTTCTATCAGATTAGAAAGATAACATTACTGTGTAATTACACCTCCTGAGCACCAAGAGCAGCTGGATAAGACTGGCCATGAGGGCACAAGCAGGAGTGGGAGCCCCAGCAGCACTCCATGGAAGAATACCTGGCAACAGTCAGGAGGGGACCTTGCATTGGAGAGGTCCCCCTCAAAACATCCTGCCCTCTGGCAGGGAAAAGGGACAAAGACTACCCAGACACCCCCATCAGGCACAAACCCAAATGGCCAAGCTCCCTGCCCCTGCAGCAGCTCTTGGACACGGCCACACTTACGTACACCCAGAGACAGTCACCTGAAGAAGCTTTATTGCTGCTCAAGTGAGGGGTATGTTAAAATTAGTAGCAGGTGGGGAAGGAAACACAAACCAAGATATTTGACAGATAAACCTTCTTTCTAGGGAAAAGGCCAAACTCTCCCTAGTGGGCTAGGAGTCTTCTATGCAAAACAAACAACAAACAAACAAAAATATCACAAAAAAATGTCTAAAGCAGAACAGAAAAAATCCCCTGATACCATGAAAGAGACATTATCTAAAGCTACTTTTATAACTTCCTCTTTCATGTTTTCTTTGGGATTACACAAAAAAGATTGCCAATACTTCATTTAGATATTTGTTGATTACACAAATCCAGAAAAGCTGTTGGTGAACAGAATGACAAAAACACTTTTTTCAGAACATTCTATGTCTGATGCACTTTTTAAGATTTGCTCAGTGATCACTCTGAGAAGTACACGTGAATTTGATTAACATCGCCAATGCTCTAGACAGAAAACCTTACAACTGTGCCAGAGCAACTCTGAATCAATAGTCTTGGCCAACACATACACATTTCTGATTTGGCCTTGAGCAGCCAGTGTGCTGCACCTGCATTGCTGGCAAACAGCAGGCGGGAAAACAAGTTCAGGGGAGAGCAGCACCAGCACCCACGCTCGGGGCTGGGAGCACTTGCTGCTTCCAAGGAGCAAAAGGCTGTGCAGGGAATCAGCTCTCTAGCATGGCACATTCCGTGTGAGGGCAGGCTTTCAATAGGTACCGTGTACACGACAGCACACTTTCTACTTACTTCGTGTGGTGTGGGAAAAACAAATTGCTTCTTAGAATTGAAGACATTTAGCCAGCCACTGTAGAGGGGCTTTAAAGGAAGGACAAACGCAAATCAGTGCTGGCTCTCAAAATGTGCGTTGTAGCACACGCCAGAGACAGTGGACATCTGAAGAAGTGCTGCTTTTTACAGGGATTGCCTTAGCAGTTTCATGGGAAAGAGCAAGTTAAATTAACACCGTGCTTTTTTCTAAATAGCTGATTTCACAGGAACATGCAACCTCATGGGGAGCAGTCAGTGCATAAGTTACTGCTTCCCTGCTGAAACTTGCCAGCAGTGGAATATATTGTGGCACCCTGTCTCAAGCAGAGCGATACCAAAACTGACATTAAATACAATGCAGGGTCTGACAAATACCAGGTGAAACCTGACACAAACATCAAACCATGAGATTTTTTGAAAGTTGCACAGGAGAGACAAAATTTTCTAAGAATGTTGTGTCTTTAGCATGGATACTTGTGAGTGTGTGTTGCTCTTGTACTGCAGGTAGGTGACTGCTGCCCTGATTTCCTGCTCATTTTCAGCATCTGTAAATCCTAGAGATTAGGAGCTGCCTGGTAAAGCTATGCTCTTACCTCTCAATTGGCTGCTGTGGAAACAGCAATTACAAGTTAAATTTCACCATGCTTAAAAATAATCCTCTTTTTCCCTCTGATCTAAGGTTACCAGTCTTAAAAGAAGGCAGCAGACAATTAGAAATGAAGGAAAGCAAAGCCTCAGGCTGGGATGTACACACACATTCCACTCCTCCTGCCCAGGCACTGCTTCTTGGCTCCAATGGCATCAACAGCAACTTTGCCAGAGGCAAAGGCGGATTCACAGCTGAACCTCAAAAGTTTTCCATAACTCCCATATGGATCTAGACCTCCTTAATGGCCAGAAACTCTCAACATTGCAGTGAATTTCTGGAAAAAAAATTAAAAAATGGATGTCTGCATTGTGCTCCTGCTGTGGGGGCCAGGAGAGCAAAGCCACTTGAAGGAAGTGCAGCTTGCTCAAGGGACCAAAGAGCTGAACTGCTCCAAAGCAAAGCAAGCCTCAGACAGCTCTGCATGTCACACTAAGATACAGTCTGTTGCATCATCTTTGGGTTTGGTTTTCAAGTTAATCTAATGTAAAACACCAAACAAATTCTCTCCCTTCTCCCAGTTACAGGCAGCAAAAGTGAAGGGCACAAATGAGATCACTGGTTTGGTCTCTGGTGTTAGCAGGCTGAGGAGGCTCAGTTAGGGCTTGAGATCTTGCAATTCTATTCCGCTCTTCCAGAGACTTTTCTTTCCTAAAACACAGAAAAACCAAACTTGTAAATAGCTCCAAAGAACCAAACCATTTTAAGCTGTAATTTATACTTGCATTTTGGTAAGTGCATGTATGCCCATTCCTTTGTTAATCATGTTTTATCTTCTATCATTTAATGTTTTTGAAAATGAAATAGTAATTACTTTTTTCAGAACTATTTCTGTATGGAGCAGCCTGATGAAATATAGGGCTTCAGGCAGATAGTCTGCATCGATCACTGCATGGGCATATGAAGGAATTTGAAGACAGGTAGAATTTCATATATTTGGAATCAGATCATTGAAAGTGACTCCTGTTAGGAGCTTTTAGATGGAACTGCCTATTGCTGCTTTATGTTTTCTGTCTGCATCTTTAAAGAGCACTTTAGAAAAAAAAATGTGCATTACAGTTATACCTTACTAATTTTCAAGGAACAGAACACAGGCACTTTTTGGACTGGTCCCAGAGAACAAAAACCAAAAAATCACTTAAGGAGAAAATAATTCCAGCTCTTGAGAAGTATGAGTGGTGGTAAGATTGCCATCTTATATTTAAAATAACGAATTACAAATCCTGATCTTTAATACCCAGGCAGCAGAACTAAGAACTAATATCATCAGTGGGAATCCAAGGAGAAAGAATAAGTGCTTAGACCAAGGTAACAAAAGCAGAATGAGGAATGAAGCCTCGTGATTTTATGTTGTGTGCTAGATTGCAAGTCAGCTACTTGGAATGCTATTTTCTTTTTCCCCTCTCTGCTAAAAACTTGTGTATGATGTAGAGTCATGGCATTCTTAATGGCTGGACTACTTCTGGCTTTTACAGTATGAGAAAATTTTCCTTCCTTGTTCTTATTCCTAAGGCATGTTGAAATATTATGGACTCACAATTTAACTTTAAAACAAAAGTATGAAGTTGTTTCAGTCCTTACAACTTCACTTCTTTACTTGATTGTTTCATTTGAAAATTTGCTCTGTAAAAAGACAAAATGGCATTAAAAATTAACACCAATTCCACATGGTATAAATTATTGAACAAAATCTCCCCGCTTTATCAATAACAAGAATCAGTTTGGAAAACAGTACAGAAAGTGTATAAAATTATCTCTTTGCAGACTGTATGGTACCATGATGCCCTACTGCTTCTCAGAAGCTACCCACATCATTTAATCTCCACATCACTGAGAAAAAGACATAATCTGATGTTTGCTTACTTGTGCATCCTGGTTTGTTGACTCTTCTCCAGCTAGACAAAACCAAGGATGAGCACATTTCACATGTGAGTTTCATGCTCTGCAAGGAATGAAAGGTCAAAGGGTAGCAAGCAAAAGCTATTTGCCATTCAGTTCTAATTTCCCTCATAAATTATTAAACAATCCCTTATGCATTTCCATCTTTGATAGTCTTGTGGTATAAAGTGTAAGTCAATGGATAAGCTAATTGCAATAAGCAGAAGTGGTATTTAATGCACTGGACACTTTCAACAGCAAAGTAGTTCTAATTAGTGTTTCTAACTGATGTGACAGCAGTTTACAGAGCACCAAAATAGTTCCTCATTTGTCAAGTGGGTCCGAAGCTTATGGCAGCTTTCTGATCATCTCCCTTGCCGCAGGACCTGAAAGCACCTTCAAAAAGCTTTCTCTCATTGATCTTTACTCAGATGCTGACTGAAAGGCACACAGCTTTGCCAGAAAGAAGACAGATAGATGCTGTACCAGCATGAAAATGTCATTTACTTAATGAAAAAGGGTACCTGTTCCTAGCCCCTCTGTATGCATGTATATGCACACACATGAACATACACAAGCCCAAACCCAGAGAGGAGTGAAAAGGGGCATTTCTATTAAGTTGAGCATTTGATGTGTGCGTAAAACACTGTCTGCATAAACTTACCACATCAGATCATGTAAGACATATCCCTATATATGCACAAATGACATCACACAGTCTATGACTGAAATGCAGGGATTTTCAAAATTTCATTAAGCTCTTCCCTCTAGATTTTTCATTATAAGGCACGCACTGCATCAAATGAACTACATAATTAATTTCAAAATATCACAGTTTACTTTCCTTGTCTATGACTTATCCTACTGTATCAATAGTTCAGCTATCTTGCTGTTCTCTGACAGCTGAGGGAGTAAATGATGGCATGTCAGGTAAAGAGCAAGTATTTGCCAAATACAGTGTCAAGAAAGTTCAGAACAGTTTTCTCTTTGTTGCACTTGTTTCATATCCATCATTAAATCAAATATTGTGGTTAGTTATGGGATAAACTACGACATTTTCCTACATAGCTCAGACAACATTTAAAAGGGCCCATAAAAGCATTTATGAGACTTTAAAAATAGTTTTTAAATTCACTGCCAAGCAGGTCTGTCAAAAGCCACCCTTTACTGAAACGTGTGCATTATGCAGCAGGAGTTGTGCTGATGTGTTACAAGCAGCATTATTTGATGGTACCATGTGTGTACCACAGCCTTACTTGGATGCTGGAGATGCAGCACTCCCTGTGATGCATGTTCCAAACATCTCCCAGTTTCTCAAAATGAGAAGAGGATGCACAAAGAACTGTAACAAAACAGCTGAGTGGTATCTGCACATCCAGGCTGCCCATCTCTGCAGTGCCTGCACCACTGGCTTCTGACCAGGCACCTTGGGTTCTGGGGTTGTTCTGGCCATCAAACATCTGGTGCATCCTTGCCCTGCTGTGTTCCACCAGAAGCCCTTTGCTAGGTCTCTTGGGAACAGTGCTGAAAAGCCAGCAGATATTTCAGGAGTGCTAAACAGAACCTCCACCAACCCATTAAGGGAGATTTAGAACTACTTTTGGCTCCGTGCCTTATTGAGGGATACCCTGTTCCACTGTGCAGCCTATGTGCTTCCTTAAAATAAAAGCTGAATTGAAAATGCATTATTTGCACCTCATAGGGGTTAAAACAGTAAGAAAGGAATACTAAAGGAGAAATATTTTGTGGTTATTCTTTTTCTTGAGAAAGAAAAGAGACCTTCACTACACATTTCATATCCAGAATGAATCCTGAAAGGCCAACTACTCCTTCCAGAGACAGAAGACTCAGTATCAACAAATGGAGAACTAAAGAAACCAAAAAAACCCCACATCTAGTTTCAGCACACCCAGTAGTTTTACTTCAGCAGTTTTTCAGTCCCAAAGGCATGAGGGAATAAGGAGCTATTTGGCTGATGTCAACATTCCTTTCTCTCCCAAGGCTTATACCCGGACTGAAAAAAACCCAAAACAAAAAACCTAAACAAAATCCATTGCTACTCTGAAGAGCTTTGAAGCAAGAATGATAGATACACAAGGATGACCAGCTGAGAATCAGGCCCACTGTCCCAGAAGGTGATCACTCCCTCCCTCTGACGTCTCTGTAGATATTCCATAGTTTTTAAATACTCAGTTTGGCCAGCTGAAGTAACAGTGTCATTTCAAGTCAATCGTGGAGGCTGTTACTCCCAAATCTCTCCTCTTGCAGGAGACCACAGCTCATAAAAGTGTGTGGAAGGCGATATCACTTAGTGCAGCACAGGCAATTAGGAATATGGAAGGGACTGGGTCAGAAGACAAGTCAGAAATAATAGAGAGTATGCACTAATTGGAGAAGCTTTTTATTTTATTAGTGCTTCCATGTCAAATTAGTCAAATGTCTCAGGCACTTACTGAGTGGGTGAGCTACAAATGCTGTGTGCCTGCCCAGCACAAAGCCATGTGCAGCTTCCCATCTCACTACCTGTGTTTTCTATTCTCTGCTTTCTGGCCTCAGGACTCTGCCCCTCGTGCAGTGCCTCTCTGCATCAGCCTGCACACCTTGCAAAGCAGATGACCTGATTCACAAATGTAAAACAGTTATGTGACTAAGGCACCATCTGACACCCACTGAGCTAAATCTTAGTTACTGAACCCCATTGGCTTCACTGCAGTGCATCCTTAAGTACATGCAAAATCTGCCCATGCTCTGAACATTTTATGATAAGAGGCAAAATCAGTTATATGCTTCAATGAATGACAGCCCAATAGCCAAATGACACAGCAAAAACCTGGTCTGAGCCAAGGAAGCATGGAAATACCTAAACCACTGCACAGGTTCCTGAGAGAGGCAGAAGAGCTGGAGGGGCAGTCTGAGGTTTACCAATCCAGAATTTGCATTTGCACTGGTTTGCTCTAATTTAAGGCATTTTCATGCTGGCTTTCAGGCTAGGCAGAGGGTTATCAGTGCCCCTTCTTCCCTTTGAAATTCTCATACCAATTTTCTAAAAATGATCCAGAATACTATGCAGCTTTGTTTAGATTAAAAAACATTGCTGGAAAACTTGCTTTTGCATGGAAGTGCACTCTCTGCTTCTTCTGCTTTGAAAAGCAGATAGATTACGGGTGATGGAACAGGAGAGCTTGTTTCAGTTTCCCCTGTTCTTCCTTATCATTTCCCAAAAGGCTTTGCATCACACGGGACAGAAGTAGCCAAAGCACCATCATTTTACCATTGTTTACAATACTGTCTTGGAGAGACCCACACGTCATGGGGTCAGTCATAGAAGCACTGCTACATAACTTTTGTCTTGCATGCTTTGAAAACTGTTAACTCTCTTTAGGTCTCTGACCTCTCTTCCAAGTCCCTGTCTTAATTATTGCTCTTGTATTTTCATTTCTGTTATTTGATCCACTTATTGACTTTTTCTCTGATCCCATTTTGTGTTGCCCCAGCAAGCCTTCCTATCCTTTTATCAACTAATGTCCTATACTGTCACTCTAATTTTTTACTAAACAATAGCTCTCCAGTTTCTTTTGTAGGTCCACATCTGTTATGAATATTAATAGCTTCTTGCAAGCTCTATTTGTGGGAGAGTGCTGGTCTTTGATCTGTGGCTTTTTCTTGAATACACTACCATCTCTGCAATTGGGTTTTGGGTCCCTTTTATGTTTTCCTACCAGATTCCTTTCTTCATTTCCATCTTTTGCTTTTACTGCAGAGTTGGAAGCTGTGGAGGACCTTTAAGCATTTTTCTTTATTAAGTAAGCCCTCTCATACTGGCATAGTCTATGGCGATTTCAGCCCTCATTGTGGACTATTTCTGTACATTCCCTAAAGGCATCAAGCCATTCAGGTGGGAGCATGTAATTTGTTTTGTACTGTAGAATTCCTGCCATGCCTGTATGTATTTAGACCACAGGCAAACCAATAAAGTTGTCATAGAAACAAAGCATTTCATGAATAAATCAATTCATAACAAACTTGTAAACTTCGAAGAATCCACCGTGCTTTAACAACACATCTATTATATAGAAACACTAATCATGTTTGTAATGAATAACGTACATATTCTACACGTGTCCATTTGTTTAGTCCTGTTGGGCATCTTATAAATATTAAGTCTTTCCTGTATGTTGTGCATGTCTCCACAGCAAGAAAAGACAGAATTGGATGCTTGCATGATAATGTACCAGCAGGAATTTTTCTATTTCTTTTTTGATGCGCGAGGTGGAGGTTCAGTAAACTCTGAATGCTGTTTTTACATGCCAGCGAGGATTGAAAGTATCAGTGCAGTAATTCTTTTTCTAGTCACAGACAACTTAATAGGACTTCATCCACTCTTCATATAATTATAAAAAAGCCCAGACAATGAGAGCCTGATAAAAGAAGCAGATAATATTGCTGAGAGCTGATAATACAAGCATAAGTTCACAGGCTGAGAAAATCCTACCTTTTTTTACTCCAGTTTAGTCTCACTGAAATACATGCACCTGTGGTGGAAATGCTGCTAGAATTGATCATAATACAGTATTGAATCTTCACTTTGCACATCATGCTTTCACTAGCACCTAAGTGAAATGGGTGCAAAACACTACCTGATTGCACAGCACTCTGTTTGCCTGGGTGGGAATGGCCAGGCTGGACAGGATGGGGATTTTTAGCAGTCTCAGTCAAACAGTCCTCTGATTTCAAATGGATAGTCATGCAGTGAGGTAGTACTTGCTCTGAGCTGCACAGTGTGTGAACTCTTAGCTATCAATGCAAAGTCAATGGAGAGATGAATGAGAAACATGCCTACAAACAAGATGAAGGAAAAGGAGCACATGATGCAGGGGAATAAAAGAAATAACATATTATTGAAGAAGAATGGTTAACATTTAAAGTCAGAGGCTGGGTGTCTTCCCATGGATAGATGCACATGATTGAAACATGGTCCGTACAGGGACAGCCTTATGGGACCCATCCACGTGGGCTCCCAAAGGCCTGAGCAGGTCCCTCCCCAGCACCAGACCTTCTTTCCAGCCTCTGCAAAGGAAGAGGCAAGCTGAGGTTTCTGTTACATTGAAACACCTTTCTGCCTTCTCCATACAAGAGCACTCATGGAAAAAGATACGGATAACAGTCTTAAGCAACTATCTCAGAAAACATGTGCCTGAATAACAAATTGCTAACATAAATTGGTCATGTATGGCACATGAATCTGCCAGGCACAAGATGGAGTCTCATTCTCCTGATTCCAGTAATTAAGCAGTAGGTTATTAGTTTAATATTGTTCTATAACCCATTAATATTATGTAAACTTGATCAAAAATACCATTAACCATATAGATAAATCTCACTTCAAGGAGTTATTCTGAAACAGCAAAGGAAACACAAACAAATTGGAGCAATTTATTTTATAGCTACAAGTTCAAAAATGTCTCCTTTCTTTGGAGGTCATTTAGGTGCCTTTTCTAGTTCTCTAGAATATTCATTATTAGCCTTGCAGTTCAGAAAATTCCAAATATTTCTTCTCTTGTATCTTGGATATTTATGGGAGACAAAGAAGCACTTCAAAAAGAAAACTCCACAACACATTTAGGTGGCCTGTTTCTCTGCAGAATTTTGCCCTATTCACAATTGGAAGGCTGCAAATAAAGAACCTGGGTCATGGACATATGCTGCAGGATGGGCAATTTTAGTGTTACCTGTGCACAAGACCAAAGCTCTCACTGAGTTAGTGCTGTCCAGGAATATGCTATAGGGATCACAGCTCGAAAGCAAAAATCATCTGCTTTCAAATTCACAGAGCCTTCTTTTAACTATGTATTTTACAGGTATGTTATTTCCACAGGACAATACATTACCCAGCAATTAGGTTCATTTATGGAATCAAATCAAGGCTGTCTAAATTTCTGCTGGGTAATGTTCTTCACAAACAATCCTCTCTCCTGGCTCCTCTGATTATTTTATGATTCCTCTTGCTTCTTGTCAGTACAGATTAAAGGTAACACATACAGCTGGGAACAAACATAATTTTCCAGCAGTAGCATTTTGTTTTCCTTAATAATTAACAAGTGCTGCTGACTAACCTTCCAGTATAAAATGTGCACCTTATCGAAAGGGAGCGGCTACAGGTTAGAATAGCTCGCTTGGGATATCAGAATAAGAAGTGTGATTAAAGCATTAAAGATTTAGAGGTTGACATTAAGGGATGAAAGGTGGAATTACTGTAAATATAAAACTGTTCAGCATTAAATGCAATGTGTTACACTTGAAACAGTCTTTCAAAGTGCTAACATTTTGGCATTAATTATTAATAGAAACTGACAGCTCATTTTTAATTTGAGCCTAATGACAAGGTTCCTTAAGAGATAAATACAACACACTGGCTCAGAGGGTTTGTGGATCTTTTGAAAGGCTCTCTAGGTTGTCTAGACCTTAATCTGAAAATTCCTCATAAAATAACAGTCTGTCCACAGAGATAAAAAAAAAAAAAGGACAAATCAATGAGTACCAGCCTGCCCTCTCTTCAGGGACACCTGCCCCACCTCAGCAGAGTGCCACTGGCAGCACTCCCCCCTGTGCTACACATCCAGATGGACATGGAGAAAGTCCCAAGGGTGCACCACCAGCCTTTCATCGCCCCCTTCCCCACCAGACAAGAGCTTTGGAAAATGTGTGTTTAGTCTTCTGAGTGCTTTTCTTATCAGACCACAAACATGTTCACCCATCACTTAATGTCTTTAGAGCAACTACCCATCTCCTTTTCCTATTTGTCATAATTTTGAGTTATGTCACCAAAACAATGATTTTTAGGACCCAGTTCTGGTCCCACCTCAGTCTCCATCATCCAGGAGTAAAGTCACTGCCATCAGGGATAAAAGGAGGACAGACATACACCAAAAAGAAAGAACAGGACCCCAGGTCAGGCCAGGCAGAAGGACCTTTCCTAAAAACTGCTGTTGCTGCATCACTTCCACTGGTCCAAACAAAGTTTTTAAAGTGTCAGCTATCAATAAAAATACCATTTTTTTTCTGCTATTGAAACCTGAATTATGATATTCAATGAAAAAAATGCATTTTAGACCTGAAATAGGATCTATTCAATAATATCTATATTACATAAAGCATATTAAATCTTTTGCTAATAGAAACATCTGTAGTAACCCTCAGATGCTTCTTTGGGACATTACAACTCCCCTAGGAGTGTGAAGTTCTAAATAATCAATCAGAATGAGGGTCAAACTTAGCTCATTAGCTTTGGCAGGTGTAAAGGCTCATGAGTGACAGCGGACTTTCCTTCCAGCCATGCAAACAAATTGCAGCAAGGACACTAAGAGAAGATACATTGTCATTGCATTCCTACAGGGGAGCTCAGAAAGGGGGGAGGGGGAAAAAGTGGATGGGGCAAGCAGTGGGCAAAATAAAAAGAAAACAAAGACCCCATGTTTTAGGATATAGCTGAGAAAAATTTTCAGAAGAAAGCAGAAGGAACATGCTGATAGTTTTATCTGCTCTTACTGACACATTCAGAATTCCTCAGGGGCTGGAAAGAAACGAGGCAGTTTGCAAGCTGGGCTTTCACTGTGCACAACCCTGTCTCACAATACGACAGGAATTAACTTGTGTCTACAAAAAAGCAATATTTCGCAAAGAAGGGCACTGAGGCCATGAGGCTGTCAAATTAAAGGACATTCAGAGAAGAAAAGCACTTGTGTACTGGTTTAATTCAAGCATCAGGGTAAAGGAAGGGTAAATAAGGGTAATGAGGAAGTAAGAGAAATCATTGCTTGAGAGTACATTATGATTTCACTGCAAAGCCTGCTGATGTGAATCTTTTTGGGCTTGGCTTTTCTGTTTACTCTGTGCTTTTGTTCTGCTTCAAAGGAATTTGTGCTAGAAGTAGCATGTTAGGAGGATCAAAGTTACAAGATGACTTTTGGGAAAAACATTTATCTAAAACACTCAGAACTTGACTTCTGGTGCTATCTTGGAGTTAGTGTTCACTCAGCTGCTTTTTGGCACACACAGTTCCTAAAGCTTAGAGGAAATCTGATGAAATCAGATGTGTTCCCCATTAGTGTCAAACAATCTAACTCTACCCACTCATGGTAATGTCCAAGTAGTGTATCTGGAGTAATTAAAAATAATATTTGGAAAGCAAGTATTTTTGGTTTTCCTAAACTGTCTTAGAGAGATTTTGCATGATCTCTGTCAAAAACTAAACACCTGTATTCTGGCAAGTGGAAAAGCTGAGCTAAGAAAAGCTTTTCAGTTTATATACAAAATAAAGCTGCTAAATTCACCTAAATGAACCATTTAAAGCAAATTGCTTTCCCAGTACTACTCAGGACTATTTGCCATTTAGGAGTTGTTAGAGAAGTATGAAATATACCTAATGAAATACACAGCCATACAAAAGTCAAGGCTTTTTTTATAAGCCATTCTTTAATGAAAGATGAGGCATTTTCTTGTAAAAGTGTTGCCAGTGTGTATATTTCTAAAGCATATTAAGAAATGTACAATCAGAAGCAGCATGCTGTTCTACCTTCTGCTCATTTCCTTGAAAAAGTTCCTGTCACAAACAGAAATGGTATCTGAAAAGACCCAGCGAGTGCATCTTTTCTAGGAAAAAGAAAAGATTTCCTCTTCATTTGAAGATTTGGTTCCAGGGATGACAAGGCAGTTTGCAATTTCAGCATGTCTCCCGATTTTTATAAAGGAGAGGAACAACAGCTTCAAAGGGCCAGCTCCCAAGTAGGAAACCCTTTTGTAAATTTATCTCTTGACTCCTAAATATCTGCTTTAATAAGCTGGTGTCAATACATACTTCCCCCTTGTACATATGAGGGTCGCATATAGGTCTGACTGTTGTCCTGACAGCCTCACCCCATTCCAGCTTTCCCATCACGTTTTACAAGCACACAGCCCCCAGTCACAAACCTAAACTGCAGGCTCCCTGCATCCCAGCACAAGGCAGCTCCCCTACAGATGCTGAAGGCCCAGGTTCTGGGCCATGTTTGGAGGCTGCTCATACAACGACGTGTATCAGTATTTTCACTAGCTACAAGACAGGATTTAATCTGTATTTTGGCCACACAACAGATGCACACCAGACAGAAAAAGCTGTAATATACTACCTACACATACTTCTTTGAGGCTACACAGCCTTCTTCTGCACAAAGTATACACATCCTATTTTATGACATTTCAAATAAGGGCAGCAAGTGTTGATATTGCACATATCTTACTACATCAGAGACCTGTGACATCCTCTTGAGGGCTTTTAAACTAGCAATGCATACTGTACGTGATCTGCCTTGCATGCAGACTAGAAAGCGTTCCATATTTCTCACCTCTCCTTCCCTCTCCCTAACCTCATAACCACCTCAGCTGAACATCTATAGAAAACAATAATGTGACTTCAAACAGACAAAAGAAATCACCAACTTTACTCTCAGTGATTGCAGCAAACCTTGGCTGGCAGAGACTTGAGCTTCTTCCTGACTTCTCCACCACATCGGACAGACTACCACTAGCAAATCTCATGTACACTTACAGGGTAATGCCTCGTGCCAGGATTTTAGAAGACAGCAGCAGCTCTAAGCTCATGAATCAAAATATTTAATTTTTCTAGCAATATATTCCTCAATAAAACAAATGGGAAGGGCCATTCTGAAAACACAAAGCATTGTGTCCAGGTTTTGTATTATTTTTCAGTGAGATCCTCTCCTGTGGTTTCTTCGTTTTTTTTCTGTGTCTGCAGTGGGTTTCCAAAAGAGGTAAAAGGCCCTCAGTAACTATCTCCTGGCTTGCCCTCCACAGTCCCCACTCAAGGCCAGCCCTTCAGCCAGCACAAACCTGAGCTACAGCCCCTGATGTCACCGGAGCTTTTCTGCTGTGCTGCAGATGGGGATTTGGCTCCTGCAGCCCTGGTGTACATGATAGCCCTTTTCAGTACGTGCTGCTTTATGGAGGCAGCATTAATGCAGACACAACTCCTTGCTCTTTGAAAGGCAGACATCTCCTACAATCTGACACCAACAATTTATACACCTGGAGGCACCATGCTGAAAGGGCACCAGGAAATTTGTTTATTTTTTTCATTTTGTCAAGATTGGAAAATTAGAAGGCGTGCATTTTTGAAGTGGCACACAAAGGGTGGAGTAGTGGGAGTTTAAGAGGCTCTGCCAAGGAAGAAGAATGCAAACTGCATGTTTGGAGCACTTGGCAATAGGCCCTGCAAGTCTCTAGGAAGCAGCGAGACATGGGGAGGGAGGAGGAGATGAAACCAAAGCAAACAAGACAAGTCTGAGCCCTGGAGACAGGCAGGGAGGGGCAGCAGGCATTAGCCTAGGAGGAAAGGCAAGAAGCTAAGTTCCAGTCTGCAGTGTTGAAGGACAAGGAAACATCAACAGGATATGTCTTGGAGACAGCTGAAGAGCTGAAATTTGGGGGTAAAAAATAAATTGAGATAGGAGTTATCAGATAGGTGCAGAGGTTAAATCACATAAGAGGAGCTGGTAGGGAGAGAAATGGTCCTGTAAACCACAAGAATCAATACAACAGAATTTAGAGGAAAGATGCTGCTTATACCGGTGCTGACTGAAAAAATTTGAATGGGACAATGAAAACCAAGGTAGAGCAAAGTAAATATAAATCCCTGCATAAACTGGAAGTCCTAGTGCGTATCTTGGAGAGCCGAGACAAAAGCCAACTCAGCTACTGTAAAGTGGCACAGCTCCACTGAGAGGCAAGGATACCTTTCCCATCACTCAGTCAGCCTCAGTGATGCCTTCAGACTTCTCTGGGCTCCTTGTGCACTTCCCCCAGTACTTTATTAACTACATCACATATGTGTAGGCATACAGGGCTAGCACAGTGGTCTTACCACCAACCTTAAGAAGTGTCCATAAATTGTATTTGAGATAGGTAGTAGAAGCGGCACAAAAATATGAATATTGACTTTTATCCATTACTGACAGACACTCCCATAAAGAAAAAACTAAGGAGGCTTACTGTGTAATTGTTCAACACAATGATTTACTGTGCAATCCTGCAAAGCTTATCATGTAACTCATTGTGAAACTCCCTGATTTACTGTGAACACAGCAGAGTTTATCACAATGTTTCTGTGGGAAAGACTTGGCACCAGCTTGGGATAGGGTTTCACAGACCATTAATGATGACTGACAGGTTCATTTCAAATGAGTTATAAAAGTTCACTGTACAAAATCATCATGCTGTCTTTGTGATATTCAGATATTTTAACTTCAGTGCTGTACAAACACTCCTTACCACCAAGAAATTACCAAACAAGCACATATGAGACTAGCTTGGTTTACATTTCTCTCATGTTTTATATTATCATTAGAGTCAACCTTCACCTTTTCATGGCCTATACATGAAAAATTGAAACACTTCACTTTTTCTTCAGGTTGGACTGGGTGAGATATGTACAACCCTTCAACCCAATTATGAAAAGTTAAATGCTCTCAGCTTAGGTAAAATATTTTCAAAATCATAAATCCACGCTTTTGAAGGCTGGGAGGGACATCTATAAAATACAAAGTGGGTGTCTGACATGTCAGATAAAGCCCAGCATAAAAATAATGTAAATGCCATTTAGCCAAATGTTCACCTGATTTCCTTTTTGCTTGGCTGGGCGCATTAAACTTGAACAAATAGGATAAACATCTGATTTTTGTAGAATTCCTATGCTTGAGGCAGTCCTGACAAAATTGGAGTCAGGTATTGACTGCTGCAGGTAAGCACGGAGATACCATCAGATTTGTGTGGCTCTGAACCAGTGCCATTCTAGAACCACACGGAAATAGCAAGTCTGCCTTTCTGTACAAAGGCCTGAAAAGGAATGGATGGAAATACCACTTGAGTTACGTGGACAATATGTTGAACATTAAATGCAAAGCTGAAGAGGTCATCCAGCAGGTACCACCAGTTCAGGCCAATTCACTGTCAAATCTTGCATACAGCACGAGACTGACTACTTGCTGAAGCACTTTGCAGAGGCCAAAAGCAATTTTAGACACCCATTTCCCCCTTCCCCATTTTGTAAACAGTAACCTGGGCTTTACAAAAGATCAAATCTTCATCTCACTTGGCCACACTATGAATTGCACATTATTCTACTGTGGAAAAGCTCATGCAGCAATCTCGTTATTGTAAGTAAAGGGAGGATCAGGAAATGCCTAATGCCAGTTTACTTACAACAGCCCAGGGCATGTCAATGCACAGCCCAGCCATGTGCTCTTTCCCTGTGTTGTTCAAACAGGTGTATGTTAAGACTAGCTTTCCTTACACTAGACAAAAGCCAAAACTGTTGTAGTCCTTCAGAGGCTTTCAGTGCACACTGCAACATAAGGATGCCCAGCTCAGCCCCCAGTGTGTCAGGGCAGGCTGCCTTTCCCACTCCTGTCAGGGCTCAGAGCAGCCTCACAGGAAGCAAAATACAACCCTGAGAACAAATCAAACATCCCCAACAAGACAGGCCAGTGCAAATCTCCCACTCCTAAACCCCATTCAGAGCCGATATGAAAAGGCAACAAGTGTGGCTCTGCTGCCATAGCTGTGACCATTCATCTTCAGTCAGGTCTGGACTTGGTAAATGGATACAGGCCATAAAAACTGCAGCTGAAAATGGCAGCTTGGATACATCTCAAACTACTCCGTGCTTCTGTAGAAGAGTTTGTTTAGGTAGCCCCATTAACAGCCCACAGCTCTTTAGGCAGCAGGATGAGAGGAAGAGCAAAAGCATGCTAGTGGCATGGAGACTCACACAACCCCAGGACCATGGCAAAGAGCAGGTTTCCTTTACAAACAAGCTGAATTTACTACTAAGCTGTTTTTGGATCACACTACCTTAGCCATGACCACAAAAGGAGTCTTAAAGCAATCTTTTCCTAAAAAAAACCACCCAGTTTTCACTGTTCCTGTTGCAAAAAAGCATTTAAACACAATTTGCACTGTTACAAGCAAAGAGCACTGAGCCAGCATAGCCACAGAACTGCCTCAGCTTTCTTTTTTCAATGAATCAGTGATTTACTTCCCTTATTTACACTGGAAAACAGCAGGATTTCCAACTCCTGTAATTAATTTTCAATACTGTAGAAGACTGAGCACCTGATTCACTGACTACAAAGGGGACCAAAGCACATGCTTTAGTTTAAGCATGTGACAAACTGTTTCAAGTAATCAGAGCCAAGGAAGTGTGCAGCGGTATCTGCTGTAGGTGCTTCCACAGCATCATTTTCCTCCTCATCTGCTAACATGAATCAGTGCTATCTTGCCACTGGACTGGCTGACCTATTAAAAATGTATCTGGACATACAGCTGTAGCCTGTGATATACAGTTAGCTCTGTTCCGTCAGATTGATTTAGAGAAAGGAATATGCTTATCTGGAAAGGTAAAAATCACAAGGCAGAAAAGGAACAGCTGGCAAGTCTTAAAGACAAAGGGGAGGCTCTCTTCAGACACTTTTCTTGTATAATTTATGCTGTAGACATTTTACTCTGTCTAATTGCCCCATTTCAATCTAATGTCAGTTAATCAATGACTTCTGCATAGCATGGAGGTGAACCCTGGATGCAGAACAAATGCATAAATTTGGTCTGCCTTTTTGCAGGCTCTACTTACAGAGCCTCATCTTTTGCATTTGCTTTCTGGAGTTGAAATTTCTTCTCTTTTGACTCATCCCCAGCAAACACCCACGCTCTCCCTCTTTTGAGTCACAGTGTTTTTGTATTTTTAAATCATGATTACACTTCTGTAAAATGTAGATTTTTGAAGTGCCTCACCACTGCTTTTTACTATTATTGCTTTATTATTATGCTGTTTTTATTTGGAAGGTCTGCTCCTCAAACCTATCCAAGTGGTAAGATCCCAGATGTATCATGAAACAAACATTGTGACTTTTTGCCTTGCTTCTAAAGTCTTGATTTCATGCCTTTCTTTCCCTTACTCAGTATATTCAACTGTACTTTTAAAATGAGAATATATTATCCCAAGTACTTGGAGGGACCCACAGGTTTTTCAATCTTCTAGGCTAATCTATGTAGAGCAGTTGGAAACAAAAAACATTCAGAGATTATGCCAATCAAGCCCCACACATAAAGGATCTGATTTGGCAGGTGCTCCAGTCTACAACTTTGTGGGATGAAGCCCATAGTCTTCTATTACCTTCACACTAATACTACATTTAAACAGACATGCATCCAAATACACTTCTAGATATCCTGAAGGAGAACCTTGCACCTATCCCAGACAAGCAGACTCTTGCTTCTCATCCAAACTTGCCCTATCAGAATCTGGCAAAATAAATAGAGATTTTTCATATTTTTTGAGGAAAACTGGAAAACCTGCCCCAGCAGTAGCTTAACTGAGTGTAAGCCTTGAAACCAGTAGGTAGTTTTCCTCTGTCTTTCTCGAGGCTAGATCAAGCCTTGTATGGAGTTGGACAAAAATATAGGCAAACCATTAAAGTGACACTGTTTTCCATATCTTTTTCTAAATGGTGGAGAAATGCAACATAAGGTGCTTTATTTCTCCCATTTCTTTAAATGGCCTACACATGTAAGTTGTTCTGCTAAATGTATGAAACAGTGCCACAGGTTTCTTAAGAGCTGGATGTTTATTGAGGAGGCGTTTTGGAAAATTTTAACTTGATCCATTCTGCTACAAATTACTGTAATTCTTCTCTTGAAACAATCCATGCAAATTGGATCAACTCATTGTCTAACACTGTGCCAAGAAAAGCAAACCAGAGACAAACCCTCCAGCTTCTTCTCAGCTCCCAACTGCCACCACCCCAAATCTTTTACCATGGCCTGCACAAAATATGGATGCCAGGAGGCTCGTGTTTTGATTCATGAAATTCTTGAACAACAGCTTGGGTGTGCACAGAATAGGTAGACACAAGATCAGGCAGGTGAGCAAGCACTGATTACCACAGAAACCCTTTGGCTGCACAGAAGATCAAAGCAGAGCACAACTTCAGCTGCAGCTGTGTCAGGTCAGCTTCCACTAAATGCATCCCCGGAGGAGCTGCAGCCCCTATCCCCATGTTCCTGAGGAAAAGTCTGGAACACTAGATCTGAGAAGTTATCGCAGAACAATTGCTCCAAGTTACTAATCTAGCTGCTACTTTTTTATTCTTGTAGGAAAGCTTGCCTTTCTAATATGAAATAGGTTATAGAGACATGGGGCAGGGCAGGTTCCTCTAGGTTAAGTGAACGCTGTTAAAGTATTTACTTACCTTGACCGACCCATGTCTTCCTCCAGCGGGACAGGGAGGCAGGATCAGGACCAGTCACAGAACAGCTGCTGAGGAGAGCAGGGCTGCTTCAGCCACAAGTCTCAACATCAGGCACGTTCATAGTAAAGACACAGGACTGGGGCCAAGCTGAGGGGATAAACTGAAGGTCAGGGTCAAAAGCAGATACAATCTACAGACTGTCAGCCAGGCCCATAGTGACAGGACAGTTCTGTCACCTGCTTGGTGGCCCACAGAGAGGCCACAGCAGCAGGGTGCACAGACCAGGAGCTGGAGACCAGGAGCCCTACAGCACTGTTGAGAGAGAGGCAGGTGCAAAGGGCTGAGCTTAAATCCTGAGCCCCCGGAGGCGGTGGGATGCCCAGGTGAGGCCAGTCAGGGTCGTTATTACCTATCAGTGCCTCAGGACACCTTCTGTGCACATTTACAGCAAAGTGGGGGTTTAGACTGCATTATACCATGTGCTTAAAAAAAAAAAATACAAAACCCCACCAAAGCAAACCCCAGGTACCCTAGTGAAAATATTGAGAGAGACCTCTATTAAAAATACCAGCTGTGATATGGAGCCTCAGAGGGGATATGAAGTTTTATTCAATATTTCCTAGTTGAACTCAACATTCTGCTTGGGGAGCTACAATAGTGCACAATCAAAACCTTCTCTTATTTACCACAACAGTCTACTCTATTGTGTCACGTTGTTGCTGATACAGAAATTATTTGATATCATTTCTGTAGTTGTAAATTACAGCTCCGAAATTTTCCATATGCTTTATTCAATACACATTGAACTGTTACGTTAATTGTTCCAAAATAGGTGGAATTTTTCATAAAAGAACAGATCAAGATCCCACTAACTTAAAACAGCCTTTTTCTTCTGCCTGAAAAGAGTAGGACTACCTGGGGATTTTTTTTTCCTTTGCTAAAGGAGAGAATCAGACCGATGAGAGTTTGGCTCATCAGGAAGATGTATAATGTATTTTATCTTCAGTTTTTGAGAAAACCCTGTGTCAGAAACGTGTATTGTAGGTGGAATAAATTCACTGCTGTATAAAATTAGAAATCATTCTGAGATCACATGTAAAACAAACATGGTCAACAATAAGGTTGTTTTAAAAGCTATTTGATTTGTGGTAATATCCCTCTTCTAATACACTATCATTAGTATTTTATTGATCTCAAAGTTCTTGGTATTTCAAAGGCTCTGATTAAAATTTTCTCCAAATATGAGAAAAAAAATCTATTGTACCAATTATATGAGCAATCTGAAGTCTGTAGTGTGTGTCGCTTTACAGGACAAAACAGTAGCAAAAGGAAATAAAAGCCAGTGTCAATCTTCAATAAAATTAACACAATTTAAAGCTGCTCCAGGCAAAACAATGAAATCTGTAATTTATCAGCACAGGATAACATCACCAGGAGAATTATTTAATGATTAACTACAGTGGGCTGGAGCCTGGGGTGAGGCGTGTTGGCTTACGGCTGCTCTTGGAGTGCGCTCTGCCTCAGAGCTGAAACACCGGCCATTTCCACTGGAGAATAAACCCCAGCAGGGCTGTCCTGCTGCGGGGACACAACCGGGGCATGCGGGATTTGGAGATGACCTGCTCACCAGCTTTGCGAGTGTAGGAGTGCTCTGGACTGGCAATGAAAGCACTGATGCATTGGAACAGCTTTAAATGCAAAACCAATAAAACCACTCCCCATAGGAAGGGCAGAAGCTGCTCTGTCACTGATGCAGATTTTATCATTGACCCTGGTAGAAACAAGATTTCACACCAAGTATTTTTTGCTATAAAGACCTGAAAAGGGGAAGGAGCTTCATGTTAGTATTTAATATCGTAGCTTAAGTACTGGCAAATTACATTTCTGCGCTTCATGGAAGCAATCTGCTTCTGTGACTAAACAGATTTTTGTGTCAGAGCTTAATGATGGGGCTCAGAGTGACCAGGGGAAGCCATGGGGAGAGGTGCCACGTTTATCAGCCTACCACGGGGTGCAGAAACACAGATAGCATTCCAGGAGTGGGGACCAACAACCTGTCTGTACCCTAGAAATAAGGCAAATGGGACTAACTATCAAGCTACTGGAATCACAGAGAGGCAAAACTGATGTAACCAAGAGCAGACAGCCTTGGGAATGACCTAACACGGTTTGTGAGCACACATGCACCTCTCATCCTTGCACACAGTGGGGTTGCTCAGCTTTGGTGACCACTGCTGGGTGCTCCCCTCCCAGCCTCTCCCTGCACATTTCACAGCACCACCATGGGCGGGCTGAGCCAGCCCAGCAGTGCAGGGTGCCTGTGGCCAGCTACCCCCGTGGGGCTGCCCGTGCCCTGCCCGCCCCCAGCACGGCCGTGCTGCTGGCTTGGAGCACAGTGGCCTCGGGTTCATACGGAGGGCACAGCTCAGCTGGGCAAGGCAGAGAGCTCCATCCCAGCAGTGCCACCCAGCATCTGCTCTTGGGGGCAGCCACAGGATCCCAACAGACCTGAAAGGGATGAATTGCAAGCAGTATTTGGGAAAGGCAAAGAGCTGTTGGCTCTTCCATGTGGCTGAACAGCTCCTAGCTGAAGTCTGGGCTCCAGACTTGGCCCTGGCCCTGCCACTGTTGCTTGGCTCTTGCCCAGGGCTGCTGGCTTGGTCCTGGCACCTCCCTGGTTAGACAGCTCTAGGATGGGTATTCTGATTGTAGATGCGTGAGAGACTCCACCAGGATGGAGCCAGAAAGCTTTGGAGGAAATACATTTCCTCTCCTGGGAGCAGCACTCTGTCTGTGAAGCTACGCCTCTGCATGGCTTTCTATAGCCGAAGAGCAAGGAAGACACCTAATTCCTTTTATTATATTTTGTAGCCTGAAGACAGGGGAAGTGTTGAGACAGAAATATCCTAGATCAACTTCTCCATCATGGTAATCAGATAGTGCATGGGTTGTTGATTTAATAATGCATTTTTGCTATATAGAGATGCTAAGAGTGTGTAAAGTATCTTCATCTTTAAGTATTATAGTCATTGCAATCCATTGAGACATTAGCTATGTGTTACTTCGGTCATTTTTTGTCTGGATCCTTTCAAATTTGTCATTTTTATGCACTCTTCAAAATGTCTTCAGACTGGCAGATCCCTTTTCATCGTAACTTCTGGGATGAACATCAACAAAGTTCTCGTTGCTACGATTAACAAAAGTAAGGCTGTGTCTCCAAAAGACGATTGTCAGTAATATCTATACACAGATTGTACTATTCTTCCTCTAAGTCTTGCTGCTGATTTACAGGGTGGGTTTCTTCCTGAAGAATATGTTGTTTTTCTAGTTTGCTATTAGCCTCCACAAATGACTGTGTGATGCAGTTTTGTGTCTCCAAGCCTACAGTAAATGAGAAACATTTTGTAGAATTTTCTTTTGCTTTTGAATTTTTCAACATGCACATGGGATAAGAATGTAACAAGATTCCAATAGAATTTTATAATTGGATCAAAACACAGTTCACCCACATATGAGCTGGATTGGTTGTGATAGATGTCAGGAGAAATTCTAAGGCAATACTAAAATTCTTTTATTCCATAACTGCCAAATAAAATAGTACTAAAAGCCCGTGAGCAAAAGCCTCCTGGTTTGGCTGGGTTTAAATAGGAAAACAGTAATCAGATAGTGGATGAGGCATCAGTAAAATCAAATTATGTGAAGCCAAATGATACGACTGCCGTACTACCCTCCCTACCTCCATTTCTGTTTCAGTTCTGAACACAGTAATCATGGCTAGATCATTTGCACCTTGAATTCAAACCAGGTATGCTAACCCATCTTAGGGAATAACCAAAGGCTGAGACCCCTTTCAGGTGTGTGTAATATCTCCTTGCAGCTCCTCTGGCTGCTATTAAGACCTCATCAGATCTGGTCAGCCATCCAGACGGAGGCCTGGCCAGAGTGTGCATGTCCTTTTGGGTTACTTACACTAAAGCTGAAATACTGACTTGCCTGCTTCCGAGGAAGAGGCAGTGATGTTTCCTCAGGGGTCTACAGGATGGTGCCTGGCCCCGCCAGCCTGGGCTGAAGGATCCTACTGGCTGCACATTTCAAAGCTGAACTTTCCAGTGTCCCCCTGCATCAGTCCTGCCCCATGACCGGGTTGTTGCACGGCCGCAGCGCTGCTGCCTGTCCAGGAGCCTCCTGGCACCAGAGCTCAGCTCTTTTCTCTGCACCGTGCATCCCCAGCCCTTGCGCTGCTGAGCTGTCCCACACAGTGCCATGTGTTCTGAGCCGGAGAGCTCAGGTGGGCGAGCTCCAGATAACAGCAACCCTTCCTACACCGGGAGCCGGGAGCTGTGCACTGAGCTGGCTTCCCGGGCGCTGCGGGGCCCAGCTCGGAGACACTGAACTCGGCTCCAAAAGCACGAGTGGAGTAAGACAGCCACTGCCAAAACGCTCCTGTTCCCTCACGAAACACAAGGAGAAGCTGTGCCGGAGCGCTCACGGTCTGCGTTAAAGCCCTCCGAGAGCAGCCTCGGGCAGGCGAGCGCAGCGGCAGCGCAGGCCGGGGATGAGCTCACCCCGCCCGGCTGGCCGCGTTTGCCTTCCCTCGGCGGGGATGGCGTCACCCTGACCTGCAGCCGCCGAGGACAGCGAACAAAAGCAGGGAGGGCGAAGCAATCGCCAGCCCTTCCGAAGCCCCGCTGCAGCCTTCCATTGTTGTGTGCAGTGCCTAGATTTTATGTCAGCGATGCAACATAATTAATTAGATTTAGATTAGATGAGAATACATTAGACACAGTGAGACGCTACCTTCCTGCCTGTCCATCCCTGGAAGAACTGGGCACAGTTTCTTTCCTTATGCATATTCCCTTAATAATATATTTGTCACAAGGATTCTTCCTACACCCATCTGGCATATAGATATTTTTCCAAATTTGTCATTTTTTATGTTCCAAAACCTATTTTACTTCAGATGCTTTCATAATGAAGCAGCTAAAGCCTGCCATAGCTTGATATATGGAGCAGAAATCACATCTGTGCCAGGCTGTTTTCTAATCAGATAAAGCACTGAATACCTGCAGTGCTTTTTCTTTTGGCCTTTGAATAGATGTACCTGAGTGACTTCCAGTGCTCGTCTAGCTTTGCATTTTCAATTACTACAAAACACCGTTCCTACTTTTAGCTTTCAGCTAATTTCAGTGCTTTTAAAGCAAAAGAACCATTAGGATTGCCTTGTGGTCCCCCGCACAATGCAAACCATGGAAAGTCATTCTGCAACTTGGGCATCAGCCCAAACACTTGTGCTTGAACTAGAGTGTACTTTTCAGAAGGACATTTGCCCTCATTTCTCCTTTTAATGCTGTCAATCACACAATATAATTTAGATATCTGTTACTAGTGAGGAGTGAAATGGGCAACAGAGTGGTGAGGACTTCAGTGAGTTGTTCTTACCAAATTTGGGCTCCAGACAGGAGAAAAAGAGGCATGTTGTCCCGTTTTCACCAGCACCATAAGTCTGTGGTGCAAGGAACTTCACTTAACAGAGTCATAGGAAGATGCTTCTACTTTTCTCTGAGCCTTCACCTGCCCTGCTGTGGCCTGGCTCCTCACCACTGCCTGGCTCCTTTGCATGCACACAAACAACAGGCAAGATGGATTCTGCAGGAGATAATTTCATCTGAAGCCACATTAACTCCCCAGACACACTGTCTGCTTCTCGTGGTACATCCCAGGAGAGGCTTCGCTGGCACAGCAGAGACAGGAAGGCTGATGGTTTGTGGCACTCCCCTATGCCAAATCCCAGGAGAGACTTCCTCCTACTTTGAATTTCCTCTGTTCATATAAAGCAAAAGGACAATCTGAGGCATTGCTCTCAGTATAGTTCAAAACACAGTTTGAAGTGTGAATTTTTCAATATTTGAAGCATTGGCTTTTATGATTTATTTATTGATATTCCAGGACAAGCATCACAGAGTGAGGCTGGTGCCTACTCCAAACATAACAATCACTGAATGAATAGCAATATTTTCATAGACATTTTATCCATTACTATGCAGATAAATTTTGTCTCTGTATAATAACACAAAGATATCAAGATGATAAGATCAAGCATATTGGAGAAACACTAAAAAAACCCAACTCTGAATCACAACAGTTCATATTGTTTCATTTCTGACAACAGCATGTGCTTTATGAACAGAGCCTGACTTTATAGTGGGTGTGACTCAGGCATAGGAGGTGTGCAGGGTTTGCTGTCTTTCATCCCCTGAGTCCACCTTGCAATATTGCTGGTATCCGTGTGTAACAGATAGTGTTGTGCACTGGGCTGGAAGATAATAAATAGATGTGAGCTGATGATTTACAGGAGGGTGCTTGGAACTCCTTGAACCACTGGGGAAGGGAAACTGTGCTGGTACAAGGTTGTGCTGTCAACCTCGCAATAGTTTTTCTTCTCTCCTGAGGGCAATTTCTCCAAGATGTAACTTGCTTCCTGCCTCATCATCTGGAAATTCACAAATCAGAGGAATTGTGGTTAATTACTAAAATGGCTGATCCATAGATCCTTAGCTGTCAGAGCCTGGGGGGAGGGGTTTAATTGTTGTTTTCCTCTGAAAAGATTTCTCCTAAAGTATGAAATAACTCACATTAATGAAGATTGCAAATAGAAAACTTTTGTGATTATTTCCAGTTGTTGCAAAAATTGCTTATTTAAAATGCATTGCTTTCTTAACTGAAGAAACTGATATTTCTCCAAACATCCAGAATAAATTTGGCCCTAAAACATTCATAACAAAGGATGAATACATATCCAGGCTACCACTGCATGTGATCTCTGATCATACAGTAGTTAAGTTATACAATCACTGTGATTTATGGTACTAAACTGTGGAGCCTCATATCTGCAGGGGTGTGGGTAAAGGGGTGGAACTCTCATCAATCAAAAGACTATACTTGTTCAGCATTTGGGTAATTAAAGCAGACAGTAAAAAAGCATGAAATAATATTTAAAAAAATGAAATCAGAGTATCTATTTGCAAAGTGTTATTAAGCAATACAGTGCTGAGACACCTTTTCAAAAAGCTTGCCTAGAAATCCACTTATTATCTTGTAGCACTTGATATATGTGTTCTTCAAATTCACGCTAAGGGTATTTGTAGAGTTGTTATATAATACACATACTGTCCTCACCTTAAAAAAACAGGATTACAGATAAATGCTGTCTTTTCAGTTTATTGCAAGACAGAAACAAAACAAAAAGAAAGAAAAAAAAAACCCCACAAGCAATTTTAAAATGCAAAATTCTGAAATTTCACTCATCCTATTGATAGTGCTTTTCTTCCGATTCACCAATCCCAGGTAGAGATAGTCAGGCATAATAAGGGGCTAGCACAGGGGAACTGTATTAATCAAACAATGTTCAAAAAAAAAGTTTAATTAACTGCATATTTTGTAAAAGCCACATTTCATTACTGTTTGTTAGGAAGATGGAAGCATGCACTGGAAACACTAATTCTAATTATTGCTTGAAGTGGGAGTTTTTGGCAGAAGGTCAAGGAATAATAGAAGAATGTGTGAATCTGTGCTACAGCATAGCAGTAAGACTAATCATTTGAATACAGCCAGTTGCTTTTTCTTGGACTGTCTGTGTGCTGTTCAATGTTCTGGATGAATCTAACACAATCAGCCTGTTCTCTGGTGTATATCCACTTCCTGCTGACTCAGGGCAGCTTGCCTCTTCTGCCATTTATTAAAATGAAACATTCCTATTAAAACACCATTTTTCAGAGAGATGACCAAATAGACATTAATAATGACATTATTAAAACTATTTTGTTTAAAATGAACTGTCACACTTGTGTGTTGCAAAGCAACACAAACAAATCTATTTCATTTAGTAAGAGATTGCTTTGAAAAGCTGGATTTCTTTCTGTCTATTAGAAGGTATTGCAGAGAGTATGTGATGTGTGCTCCAGGAAACCTCCAGCTTTTATAGCTATTAGAAAGGACGAATATTGTTTCTAGTACTCTCCATAGCAAATAATGTATAATTCATGGATTTCATTAACATGCAAATATGATCCATGGTCTCCAATGTTTATATCTCCTAATAATCTATTAATGGTTTTAAAAGTAAAGGGTAATAGAAACATTTTGTATGAGCAACGTTTACTTGTGGCTGTCTGTGTTATTTATAATTGTATAGTATAAGCATGTATAGAATTAAAACAGAAACAATGGAAATTAATTAACCTGAGACTCTGAAATAAATATTTATTGAACATAAGGTCACATGGCCAATAATTTGAGATTCGCTAATGAAAGACCCTATTATCATTAGATGACAACATGCCTTAGAAAAATTGTGCTAGGGAACGGAAAGGTACTTGTTCTACAGCTATTGCTTGAAATGACCCCAAGATTTGGAAATAGGACTTCTATTGAGACTTCAGCTCCCCCATCAAACGTGGATGGGACAAGAAACAAAGAAATTTAACATACATCTCAAAAACTTGGACTTTTTCAGTTCTCTTTGTAACAGCAGTGGATAGATGAGATTTCATGGGGGTGCAACCTTTTTCAATGTTTTAGGATCAGCTACTCTCCACTTCCATGCTCTATCTGAAGCGTCAGAGTTGTCAGTCTGAAAAAATGCCAAAACCCACTTCTTGCTTTGTCGGAGTAAACATACAGCACTGGCAAGAAGAGAATTCCACATTTTGGTGCTTTTTTTCTGCTCTGAGCACCTGCTGCTTGCAGGTTTGCATGTTTTGACTCCAACTCTCTGCAGTGCTGTTGCACAACCCCCACGCCCCCCCCAGCTGATACCCCAGCCCATCGCTGAGCCCCTCACCTTTCCCTCTCCCTCTCCACAGGAGGATCTGCCAAGGTAGTGATTCACTTCTGTATCAGGAACCACACAAAGAGAAACAGTGCAAGACATGGCCACATCTGCTCTTTGTAAAAAAATACATTTAAAGTAATGATGCTGTAGGCAACAATAAACCATTTTAATCAACTAATGGAAAGAAACATCCTGTCAAGGACAGTTTTGATGATTTTCGTATTATAACCCATAAGCACTGGACAGTATTTTAGACCAGGGTTGAGGACTTTTTCTCTGAGTCAGAAGAGTTTGTCTGAGGATAAGGAGAAAAAAATAATATGTCAATCTCCACAGCATGTCTCTATATTTCTAATAAAAAATATTCCTCATATCACATAAATACAGGAGGAATCATGGACTTCTGAATATTTATTAACAAATAAACATAGTGCCTTTTTAAAAACAAATGCATATATGATGTAAAAGCCCTTTATTGTACCAGCTACTTCCTTCCAAGGATGCTGATATCTCAGAGAAATGAGAACAAATTATGTAAGGTTGGGAAACACAGACACGACTTTGAATCAGCACCTGAGCTCACCCCTTTGTGGGTAAGTCTGTGGCATGCAGATCCTGACCATAAGCTTATGCCAGTGTTTTAATCTCCTGTGATGATCTTTTTCAGGCTAACTGTGACTAAAAAGTCAGTCTTTTATCCCCATTCTTGTATGTTATACCTCTATTATATCTTCCTCCCCTTTGAGGCATGGAAGAACACTTATGTATTCATAACCCTTCCAGAAATGAGAATTGCCTGAAAGCTACAGCTGTGTGAATTTGGGAAGCTGGGTGGTGGGTCCACCAGGAGAGAGGAGGTTCAGAAAACAGTTGCTATGCTATTCAAATTGACCTATATGCGTAAAAAAAAATTGATTTCTTTAGTAGAGGCTACCTGTCAGTATAAACAATCACAATCGCATTCACAATGAAAATACGCCAATTTTACTCAACAAAAAAAGCCTGTTGGTACATACACTTCACAGTTCGTTACAGATTTCCTTAATTAAATGAATGTAACAAGTTGATTGGAGTTGAGAAGCTCTGAGAAAAGTCAGATCCATTTATACTGAAAAGCAGGACTCAAAAATAAATTATTCACAGTTGATTAGACTAAGACAAGCATTTCTCAAACATTTCTCAATACTTCAGAAAAAGCGACATATTGAACTCTATTTTACTGTGAGGCTCAAAATGGCAATTAACAGTCCTAAGCTGCATATAAAACCCAGTATGAACCACGTTTACAAGAACATTGTGCGTGAATCAAATTACTTTATCTTTGGTTTGAAGAACTTAGAAATAATTGCCAATAAGTATTCATGTATAGGACCAGTTTTTTGAAACAAGTTATTTTAATTACTACTAGTGTCAGGAGTACGTGTAGGCGATTTTATTAGACTTAATGTGTTTAGTGAAGCTCCCTGAACTGTAGCTGGTTTATTTCTGTAGAGGATGAAATATTTAATATATCTTTATTATTCTTACTTTCTAATATTGTATTTATTTCTAAATGAAATCCCAGCATTTGATGCTTTTGTTGCGTTCACACAGAATACTAGGATGAGGCACAGCAATGTATTATCCTCCAGAAAATCTGAACATCATGTAGATGTGGCTTTCTATAGACTCCACTCGTAAAATAAATTCCTTTCAAGCTGCATGTATTTAGAGCCCTTTCCATTTGTACCCACACCTGGACCCCAACACAGTGATGAGCGGAAGCTCTTCCACGAAAGCATGTGAATGAGGAAAAACAGAGAGAGAGGAAAGGTCCCTAAGATGGAAACATCATGGTCCTGAAAAATGATAGAAATCCTTGATGACTTTCATTTAGCAGCTCTTTCACTTCTAGCAACGTTTTTCTCAAACATGGACTTCTTGAACTTTCCACATCCAAATTACTATGAAAATTAACAAATTACATCAGCAACTCTGTCAGTATATGACGCTAAGAAGGCTATTCCAAGATATCCATACAAGTGGATGATCAAATCTTACCATATACATCTAACAACCTTTCAAGTGATATGACTTGTGGATTTGCTTGCTTTTCTGTTTTCCTTAGCCACTGAGGCCATACACCCTGGCCATTTCCAGCACTGCAGTGACAGTCAAACTGCCCAGAGCAGCTGCACAGCCCAGGACACTCCACTGCGCTGTGCCACAGCTGCAGGACGGGCAAGGCCATGGCCTGCCTGGCACAGAAACATGCACTGCAGGGTCACAGGCACAAAAACATGCACTGAGGGGGCACAGGCACAAAAACGTGCACTGAGGGGGCACAGGCACAACGCCACTGTCTCCTTCCTCCTCCAGGTGCAGACTCAGCCGGCTCTACACCAACAGGAGGGTTGAAAGAGTAAGGCAATAAAGGTAAAACAACGTGGCACTTCACCATCATCCATATTTTTCATCACCCAATTCCAAAGGTATTATCTTGAACATGTCAATCCCATGCGAAGGTTTACAGACTGCAAACATTCATACTTCAAGGAACACAACAGTTATGCACTTTGCTGGTGTGATATAAATTAGCAGTTTCCCACTCTTCATTGCCACAATAAATCCACACAGAAAGAACTGTTGGTATATACAACAACATCAAAGAGCCTGGAATAGAAATAGTGAATTGCAGTTATAAAAATAAATTTCTATAAAGAAGAGAGAAGCGAAAAGGAGACGAATGTTCTAATCTTACCTTCATCATACTCTTATTAGCATATCTCAGTGAGTAGTTCAAGTATCAGTCTATACTCTTATGAATCTGTCTCATAAATATGTCAAGTGCAAAGTATAGTTATTTTAATAGTCTGTGTTGGTGGGCCATCATGGGTTTAATTAAGAGACAACTAGTGTATGAAATATGACACAAAAGCACCAAACTAAATGGAGAAATGTTTTACTGCAGATTTAAATCAGGAACACAGAAGTAATGAAGATCTGGCCTTACAAACCTACCTACGTTTAATTAACACAGACCAGCACAGACCTGTTCATATAGGGGAAAAAAAAAGAGGCATTAAAAATAATGATTTAAGCTATACTATGTTATTTATAAAGGCATTTGCATTCTTTCCAACAGCATTATGTTATTCATAAATGTGTGTTGGTTTGTGGCACTTAAATTAATTTTCAAAAGCTGGAAATGCAACTCCAGTAAGAATTAGTAAAATACTACTTTCAGCTATCCGTTTTTCCAAAACACAGCCTTTATTAAGCTTCCTGACTTATTTTGAAGGGTCTCAGAATGCTCAAATCATTCTGTTACAAAATTGCCAATATCCCTCTAAGGTTGCAATGAAAACTGTTATTTTCCACCCAAATCTGCTCTTTCTCCGTCTTCCTCCATCTTTTCAAAAAATGAGGGCATGCTCAGCACTGTGAGTATGCAGGATTAGATGTTTGAGCACTGCACAATCCTTCCTGCTATCATTTTGGTGCACTGCTTTGACTTGATAGGAGATTTGGCAAGATACACTGGTTTTAAGAAGCAGTGCAAGAGCATATATTTTCACGTTTAAATTCCTTAAATTCCTACTTATGAGTTTAACACTATTTTAGAAAGAAAGAATCCAATAATTCCATGAAACTATTCCAGTATCTTGAACTGATCTTGCAGAATCATTGACTGCCAACAACATCAGTTGCACTGAACTTGAAAGCAAGGCTTACTATTGATTTGTAAGGGCACAGGAGCAGACTCTGAGAATAAACAGTTAAGAATATGCCTGTCTGGCTGTAAGAATTGATGCCTGGGTCAACTACAGAAACCATATTTACACATGATTTTCATGTCTAAGACTTTGCTTTTTATTAACCCGATCCAACAGGCACTAGCTATTTTGTGTTAACTTTTACCAATTCAAGTGGCTTCCAGTCATTTAGAATAGAATAACCTTTAATTGGTTGGTTGGTCTAACAGGCAGTTAAAGTATTCAGAGATTTTATTAACCTTTTATTACTAAAGGAGAAGAAAAAAGACAGGAGCCAGAAAGCATCATTAAGTGAACTTAGTCCTTATTTTCAGAAAACTCAGAGCTGTGGACTCTAGGTGCTCTCCAAACACCATAATTTGGACTGCCAAGAATGTAATAAAAACTGTAAATTGACACAAAAATGAAAGTAATTGGAAGAAATAAATTCATAACTACTTTTATTTTTTGGTGAAGAAAACATCAAAGGTTTGCAACTCAGCCTGGAAGGCAAAAATGGATAAAAGGATAGTGCCTATAGTTTCAAAATATTTTTCTCTTTAATGAACACTTGAAAATATTCATAAATCTCTTCCAGTATCACTGTATTTGAAAAGCAGTCAAGTCTTTTGTGCCTGACATGTTTATAGTAAATCTATTATCATCTGTCGTGTTTGCATAAATTGTCCAAAAGTTCATCCTGTCTTGGCTGTCTTTCAGTATTCATTAGTATTGAAGTAATTTTTGGAGTAAATGAAGGGGAAAAAAGCCCAGAAATTGAGATAATGCATAGAAAGAACGAGACTTCGTATAACTAACAAGAACAAACAGACCTTTATTCAGCTAAATTCACAGAAATTTGTTTTTTATTGAACTAACCAGTATGTAAGTGAGTAATAAATAACCACAGACAATCCAGATGAAATTCTAAATAATATATGATAAGGTAGTAATATACTCCCAAATAGATATTTATATCGACACCTAACTAATCAAAGGCTCTTATCACAGGTCTGCTGTGAGCCATCACCTGGATTTAGCATACCTTTGCACCTTCCTCTGATAGTAAGGATTACAGTGCAGAAACACAACTCGAGTCCCGATCTTTCACCTTCTTCCTCAAGTAAGAAGACAAATATAACAACAACGGAGAAAATAGCACTGACAAAGAACTGCCATGGGGACACAGCCTGAAACACGGGGCTGGCTGAAGCTCCTGTCTGAGGGGAGGCACTGCACAGCTGAGGGCCCCTGCCTTCTCCTGGGACAGAGGGTTCGGGTGCCTCCAGCCCCAGGGCTTGTTCCAGCGGAGCCATCCGCTCCATCCGGGGTGTTCCCCAGCACCCACAGCCCGCCTGTTTCCTCTCCCAGCCTCAGGGTGGGAGGTGTCCTCACGGCCCTGCCCTGCAGGGCTTGGCCGTGCCACGGGTGTTTGCAGGAGGCAGCACGAGCACGGCCCCCTTCCCAACAGGGAGAAAGGAACAAACAGCTTTCAACTTCTCAACAAACACTATTCAAGATCTTCCTCTCAGGAATAATTAGAGGCACTGCGGGTGGCATTGTAACTGGAGCATCAGAGCACCTTTTAGGTTCCTTGTAGCACAAGGTAGTGACTTGATAAAAGGGCTGAAAATCAAGGACATAATTTTGCTGAGTTACTCAAGTAACAAAGAGGTGAATAGGTAAGAAATAACTGCACTGCTTCACTGCAACCAAAGAAACAAGGAAATCCAGAGCTTTCCAGTCTAGACTCCCACGGAATCAAACCTGAAGGTGTGAAGGAAGAAATTTACCCTGGTCTACGCTCTACACAATGTGTTCATTAGATTTTAAAATAATAGGGCACTATATCTCTTAGCCACAGGGCATGGTTTCTTGTGATTTCCATTAAAAGTCTTGTTGACAGCAGGGTTTGTTCAATGAAGTGTGAACATAACAATGGTTTTACAGAGTTTTACAGAGTAACTTCCATTCACAGAAGGCTCCCCACACCTCTGTATCAAAAACAATTTGCAGAATTAAATATTTAACAAACAAGTTTGAGATCTGCAGTGATTAAATTAGTGAGATAATTAGCAAGATATTTAAGGTTAATGTTTACAAGTAGGTTAATTATATCCTTTCCCAAATCTCTGTTTTCATTTCATTTGACACGTTGCAATAACAGTGAAAGTGAAGCCACACTTGCAGAGGTGGCAGGCAAGGCAGCATGTGTCACCAAAGGTGACTGAATGCACACTTCTGAGGGAACTTTTCTCCAATATACAGTCTTAGAGCTTTATGTTCATGTCCCAGCAATTCTCCATCTTTTAGGGTGAATTCCTTTGAATACCACTTCAGATCTGTATAAAGAAATGTTTTCTACAGGACTTATGGGATTTCATAGCTTCAAGGCTTCATACAGCTCTCTGATGTTAATTACAAAAGTGACAGCGTTTAATGCTCTGTACTGAATTTAGTCTACATGAACAGCTCCTGCGTACAAGATTGCAGACCCAAGGCAATGTAGAGAGCTGAAATTCCCTCTGATTGGATGTCGATGAGGTTACTTCACATTTACTGTAATGAAACTAAGAACAGAATCTGCTACAATGATCAGCAGGATGGTTGTAGAGAATCAAGAAGGGAATAATGTGCTACAATAAAGTTTTTAAAAAGTATTTAGCAGTTATTTGTACAGAGCCAACAGGACATGACATCTGAATTAACTTATATAAGGCTATTTTGAAAACATGTCAAGCCCATGTGGCCATGGGCTCTGAGAAACCAGGGAGCACAGCTATGTATGCAGTGCGGTGCTCCTCAGCACTGAGCTCAGCCACAAGCTGACGCTGTTGAAGGGAAAGGTGCTGAAGTTTTCCAGTAGCAGAACAAACATTTTTCAAGCATCTGAACACTGATCCCTCTTCTGCCTGACAGAGACTGTACATTTGTTGTCTTCTCAGCACACCAGCGCCCAGGACCAAACTTCCCAAACCCTGATGGGACTAAAATCCCGCATATGGGGATGAGCCTCAAAATTTCCACCTCTAAAACAAGGGAAGTCGAGACCCGGGTATTGTCAAACATTACAACATTTGATATTCAGACCTTATTTAGGCAGCACATGTGATTTGTAACCATTACATCTGCCCCAGCACATTTTGAAAGGTTTCCTTCTTGGTAAACATACAACATGTAGTCTGCTGAAGGCCTCCCAGTCCAGCTGCCCTCCTCCAGCCACAGGCAGCCTCAGAAAAAGTTCATATTTCATTCATTGCCAATTTTTAATTCTTCCGTATGAAAAGACAGTTGCATTTCCCATAGGGTCAAGGCTGCTGGGGAGCCTGTTCTCATGAGCTGTGGGATCCTGTCCTGCCCCAGTCCCTTGGAGTGAGCACTGTTGGCTGTCACTGCACAGCAAGGGTGGCTCCTGGAGAGGCTGTGCTACTTCTCATTCTAACACAGCTCCAGTGCTCCCATCCCCTGGAATAGGGCCCATTTCTCCCAGGAAGAGGGTGTTTTCTGGCTGTTAATGACATCTGCTTTCCCTCATGTGGACTCATGGCCCAGCCTTCCCTTGGGAGAAGCATGGGCTGCGCTGCCAGGCCCAGCCTGCCCAGCTCCTCCATCCCTCCCCTCGATTGTGGGGTCGTAAAGCTGTTACCAGGAAAGCAAAGCACACTCGCCTTGCCCCAGGGGAGGAGGGAAGCCAGGACTGTGGGGGAAAACTGAATAAAATGGTTTGTGTAAAATCTTCTCCAGCTACCATTTTATGGAGAAAAAGGATGGATCCAGAAGTCTTATTCCTGTCTAGGAAGGATGTGCTTTCCTATACCTCTGCAGCTATAGAAATCAACCTTCTGAGCAAAAGGAGTCACCTTTTAAACAAGAGTGAGCCACAGCAATTGGTTCTTGGGTCCTGCATTCTAACAAACTCACTGCACTATGCTGAAACTTTAATTGTTTTCTGAATTTTTTAAGCTGCAATATTTTACTCAGTGTTGTTTTGTTTGGTTTTAATTTTTATTTTTTTGTTTTATTCTAGTATGGTGCTGTTATTTGATATATTATTTGATCATTTTGCCATACCATTACAAAACATTAACGTGCCCATGCCTGCTGGACACTGCTGATAAGGAGGCTCACAAGACAGGAGCTGGTGCAAATCAGTCTCTGTCCTTTTGAAAAATTAGTTGAAGTAATTTCACATTTTTACTTTCCCAAAGAGACACTGCAGCCATTTCTCTTCCTTTCTTATTTATTGTTCAAACCACTGCAATGTAAACATATACTTCTCTATCCTACATCCCTACTGCCGCAGACAAGCCCTCCCCTGTAGTATTCCAGGGGCAAGCACGGAGGTGGGGATGCTCTGGGCTGCACTGCATTTGCACAAGTGACTGCTGTGAGTATACATGCAAGTAGAGCAACTGATTTTTGAAAGGCAGTTAGATACCCAACCAGTAATTGTGTGCACAATTACTGTGATTACACATGTAATCACGGTCATTGTGCTTTTAAATGATGCATGTGCTATTCTAAAAATTCACTGCTGTATTACTAAAATTAATGGGAGATTTGCCATCAATTTAAACTGATGGAGGATCAAACACTATGCATTGTGGCAGTATCCAAGATATATCCAAGAGCAAATGCAATTTTTGCAATCCAAATGCTAAATTCTCAGTGTATTGCAAAAGTAAAAGAGGGATGGAGACATAGTTTTTTAGCATATCTAGGTATAGATTCATTATGCATTATTAATAAATTATCATTTTTGAATAGAGTTCTGGATTTGATTCAAACTACACTGATATTAAGAGAAAACCAGGGCCCTGGATCAAAGCTTCTTGCCTTAATGTTTCCAGTTAGCTCAGGTTATAGAGCTGCATGCATTTGTTCATGACAAAATCTTTGGCTTTTGACTGCCTTGTCTTTCAAGAGTTAAACAAGATTTTGCAGCGAGGATGCAGTGCAACACAGTAGGTATAGTGATATGTAGTATTTCACATCTAGTCTTTGTCCATGTTCTAACAATGTGCATTAAATGTGTTACTATTGTCTCTTTTTCCGATTAGTTTACAGCCCTGTAGTTCCAGCTGTTTTATTCTGAAACTCTAAAACCCTGTCACTAGGGAGTTCTGTGTAATTGCCCATAATATGCACCACATTATCCATTTCAGGAACTGTGCTGAAAGACAGCAGCAATAAGGGGTTTTCTAAAGGCAGTCTGGTTTACACTAATGGATCTAACAGGAAGGAAATGCAATTTGAAAGAAGCTGATGCATATGTTCTATTGTTGAATATAATGTTTGATTTAATTATTAACTGTCTGTGATGGAAAGTCAGATCCTGCTCAGTTCTGCTTACAGTTTGGTACTCTGCTACCAGTAAAAACAGACGAGATTCAGCCTTAGGATTTAAGAGTTCTTTGTAAAGTACTGACATTTAATTGTGCTTTTATAAAATATCAGCTGAGGAACTTCAATTGCACACTTCTTCCATGCAGACTGGCTTCCTTTTATCAAGCTAAATATACAATATAGAAGCCAACTCTCTTTCATTTTCGCTTGCATAAATCAGGAGATTCTCAAAGTTAACAATCTGCTGTAATTATTTAAATAAATATGATCTAAATTGAGTTCATATTCACTGCTGTTCATGACCTATTCATTTTTATTTTATTTTACTTTCATGTCATACACATAGCACTGCAGTCAATCTACTTTATCACTGAGGACATTCACAATGGACCCAAGTGAATTTTTAGGAAGGAGTTAAAATGTGCTGGCATGACTATACCTATCCTTCTTTTATCAGGGACAGAGGATTTGGCAGCTCGTTTCAGTCCAATTCTATAATTGGTGTTTTGTGATGTCTAGTAAATTGTTGCATTGTATTACAAAGGTCCCTAATTCCATGGGTGGGTGTTAACATGCTGTAAGGAATGAATTCATTATGGAGAACTCTTACCTGAAATTCCATTATCCTTTCCTCACCATGGTGACTCCTATCAAACTCATTCATACAACATAATCTGGAAAGAAATAAGTACTGATGCTAAACGGCTGTATTTTCAGAGGAGCTTAAAGGTAAAAAAATCACAGCTCTGCTGCATGATTCAGACAAAAACATTAGTTTAACAGCACTAGTAAACAAAATAATTGAGCAACGTAATTTCAGTTTTGTATTTTGTATCTGTCTGGTGAGATCATTATCTTTGAAACTATCTTAAACAGATGCCGAACTGCAGCTGAAATTAAACAATAGTAATGATATTTGGATGCATCCAGAATGCAGCTTTTGTTAAACATACCTTTGTACAAGTAGTGCACACAGCATTAGCTCTGTGGGATGCACCTTACTTTGCAAGCTCCAAAGAGATTGGTTACTTCTGTCAGGAGGGTAATAGAAAGAAATTAAGTTCCTAGGAAATACAGCACCACACCACAGATCTCTAATTGATCTGGACAGCTTAAGAAAAAGTAGAGACCCCTTCCCTGGCATATTTGCATTCTTGATGTCCGTCAGTAAACTTCAGACAGAGTATGGAAGAGCCACTACAGCAAAATTCATCTCACATTTATCTGGAGAGTTTTGCTTGTAATCTGTTCTCTGTTGTAAGGATCTGAGAGGATTTTTTGAAAATCTCTAACATTTTGAATATTTTGTTTTAGAGAAATACCTAAGAGCTTAGATCAAAATATATCCAGACAGCTTTAGCCCATGGCTCCCATCAGAGCAGATTTCTGCTGGGTCTTTCCTGGGTCAAGAACATCATAAAACCAATCTTTCACAGGCTGTTTGAGGACACCTGAAAAGGACTTCTTCTGAAAAGCCTTGCCAGAAACCAACAAATGCCAAGATGTGTAGCTTCTTTCAAAAAGTTAATGACAAACCTGCAAAACAGGTAGGAGCTGAGGTCAGCTCTCATTTTGCCTAAAGTTTTCCCTTAGTTTCACTGTTACTCCTACTCCCAATTAAAAGTTTATTGAAGCACTTTGCATACTCTAGTGTATTGAAGAAGCAATTGTTGGAGTGAAAAGGAAAACTGTCAGTTCTGAAAATAGCTTGGACTACTCATGTGTCATTCTCAGTGTATGCTGAAATATCCAGAAAAACGTGGCTCACACTGAGGATTGCATCAGATACCAACACATGTATAAGCAACCCCACTTTCTCCTCCTGAGGCTCATTTTTACAAAACACATGGTTAGAACTAAGCTGTGCTTTCTGCCATTGGAGTAAACTACAATGGAGCAGAGCACAAAGGAAATTTATTCCCCATGCGTGTGTAGGATCTGCCTGTAGAGCTCAGTGTGAGATTTAACGGCAGACACGTGTAACCAGCGCACTGCAGGCGAGGGGGGAAACAGCGTGGTTCATTCTCTTGAATCCCATGACCACACCTCAAGTAAAGCTGTGTATGTGCTGAGTGTCAGATCATTTGCAGATGACAAATGCGAGGTTCTTGCACAGGTCCTGGGAGCTCAGCCTCTTATCTCAGCCACGCCAGAACCCATCTGGCCTGAGCATCCCCAACACACCCCCAACGCACCTGTGTGACCAATCCACCCACATTCCCTGCTTCCCTTCTCAGCATGCAGCACCCTGCACTGTTCATGCTTTGTCTCCGTCCCAAAGTACTGTGCTGTGTTTGCTGGCTTAGGCATGTCCAAGAGGGGGACTGAAAAGGGTCTCGGTGGCTATGCAGAGCAGCAATGGAATAAGGGTGGAAATCATATTCACAGGGAGACAGAACTGAACTCACGCAGGTGTTTCTCCGTGTCTGCTGTGACTCCTCTAGGCAGCAAAACAGGTGAGTTTGCTGCATGCTAATCAGGAAAAAACCATCTGAAATATGCATCTGCACATGAGCATCTGTGCAGAGTTTCTTCAAACCAGTTCTCAAGTGCATTTTTTTCCCTGTATGGGCCTCTTTTGTACTTTGTTGTGCCAAGAGGCTTATTTTGTATAGGTGGAGAGACCCCTATCCACCAGTCATCAGGGAGTGCTATTAATATGCAACATCTTGAATGCATGAGCTGAATGACAAGCTGGCAGTGTTTGAGAATGTGTGGTCCAAGTTTATGTCTCTCCCTGAAGAGGCGAAAAGCCCCTTCCCGAACTCTCTGCCAAACTGTGCAAGAGATGAAAGAAAGGAGAATGGGCAACCTACTTTTTTGCTTCTCTCTTCCTAATAACTTGACACTATCTTTTCCTTCCCCTGGTCACAGTTAATGTGAATGCCTGATTTCAAATAGTTTGCTACTGAGTTTCAATGTTGAAACAGAACAGGACAGCAGAGTCGTTAATTTTTTTTTTTTAAAATGCTTGTGGAAAAAATCGGAAATATTTATTAGACCTTTTTATACCAAATTTGTCTTTTGGATTCATGTGTCCTTCTCTGTCCTCTGTCTGAAATGTCCCAACAATAGTGAGCTAAATTGAGGTCCTCAATTTTAGGCATTTTTGCACTTTGCTTTTGGTCACATAGTGTCACCATGCAAGGCTCAACTCAGTGAGTTTTTAAGCCTGGAAAAACCTGCTGAGTGTTTTATGTGCCTGAGTAGCAAGAAAAGATACCAGCATGTCTCATTATGGATTAGCTGCAGTTTGATCTAGGAAGAATAAATGGGTGTTTCTTACACTCCTCACCAAGAAGATGGGGAAGGATGCAGAGGGAAGAGGAGGAATTAGAGAGTCACCTTCCCTGACCTCTAAACCAGCCTGGTTGTTTCCAGACACTCAGTGGGGCTCAGGAGCTGGACTCTGCTTGTGCAATTTAGCTGCATCTACTGAGATGTTCACCTAGGTCCTCCTGCACAAGAAACGCGCTGGATGCTGCTGTGACATAACATAACATAACCATGCTGTGGTTTGTTTGCAGCACCTTAAACACATACCTTGGGCCCTCACCAGATGTTCAGCTTTGGGGCATTCAGAAAGTATTAGAGAAACAAAGGCCCACAGATTAAAAATTTGCTTCAGAGTCTTGTGATGGAAGAAGCAGAAGTACCCAGACAGGCCCAGGTGTGTCCATGTAGTCTAGGTGCAATGTCCACCGTGTGAGCAGAACTGAAACAAGCCCATCCCAGAGACCTTTCCTTGGTACAGTCACTCCCACTGAGTCCACGTGGCCAAGCAAGAAGCTGGTTTTACAACTCTCCGTGGCAGTGTGGAGTGAGGACCTGGTCTTGCCGTGCTCGATCCCAGCTGGTTGGGGCCTCCCAAGCCGTGAGTTTCAGACCAGCATCTCCCCAGCAGTATGCTTGCTAGAGCCTGGCCTGATCAGCAAACGGCTCCACCCCAGCCTCCACGCAGAGCAATAATGGGAACAGCAAACTGGGCTTTTCAGACACCAGCTGTTTCCCTGGCATCGCTGCCTCCCTCTCTGCATGTGCCTTTGTCATTCCCTGTATCTCTGCCCGCTGCACAACTCTTGGAATCAGTTAAAATGACTTTGGGGATGTTTTCCTCTTGCCTTAAAGGACTCGTGTGCTTTGTTTTTCCCTCAGTCACAGCAGAACATAGAAAATGGTCTACATGGAAAATGTGAAGGATGGTTTCCATGTAAATTGAAGGTAATGTCAGCCAAATTAATTTGTTCATTTAACATCTATAAATAATTTTGTATTACGCATTTACAAATTTATATTCTTTCTTATGGGGAATCTATTTTCTCCATATTCAATTCATTTTTTAACTGCTCCAACCATTTTTCACCATTCCATAAAGCAGGTTCATTTACAAATTATGCTTATCAATCACAAGGGAAATTACATCTTTTATTCCTTATTATGAGATTGAAGTTCTATCCCTTTTTTGGGAAGATTATGTAGTATCTTACCAAAAATTCTTTTTGATTCAGGGAACAGGGGAAAGTAGGGAAGGTCAGACAAATGCTGCCAAAGGAGTAAAATCACCAGCTACAATTATCAGCTTGAGAAAAAAAACAGTTTGCGGAGTGATGTGGAACAAGAACAAACACATACTTCTATAATGCTATGACCCTCCTTAAAATTCTGTCATGCGTGTTAAAATTAAGGTGAGTTATTAAGAATCCCATAAAATAGACAATCTATTAATGCGGAAGGAGCTAGCAACAAACTCAGACCGATACTTTAAATCTGGGAAATACAGATTTTTATCAGCTTGCCCTCAGAAAGAGTAAAGAGATTTTCCAGGATAAGAGACACCTGAGTAATTTAAACTTTCGGGCTGAGGTATCTCTGTTGTTGAGTGCACATAATTTCCCTGAGATCACAGATAGATGCTAGGCACAGGTCTTCCACAGAAGAGAAAATCAAAGCTTTGAATCATACATTCAAGGGCTTCTCACTGAGAGAGAAGTGAAATAATTTTAAACAGAATTCTAGGTATTGAATAAGCACCACAGCAGCATGGATGGCAGCAGCAGAAGCCGGGGGTACCTGGGTTGTTCCCCAGCTCTGGCCCTGGCTTTGCATAGTGCTGTGTCTGGGATCGGGGCAATTCCAGCTGTGGCAGAGCAGGCGTGGGAGTGTCCCCACAATCAGACGGATGAGCCACCTCTTGTGGCAGGCAGCACCAACCTCTGCCAACTAGAGAGGTCACACCTGCAGCATCAAGCGTCCTTTCTCCAGGCACACTGTGGTGTTTTCTAGATGCAACACTTCTGTGTACGGCCAATATCCTTACAAACATCCTGTTCCTTCTATGAGCCACGGTGGCTTTACACCAGCAGGCAGCAGTGGAGAGAAAACATCTCAGAGTTAAAGTGCACCATCTCAGCCTTCTGCTCAACTGCCCCCCAGCAAATACCACACACATCTAGACTAGGGGCTATTTTAATGGCACCAGATAGACTCCACTTACCCTGCTGAGGGTATCCTCTAATACCTGATACCTGATACTTCCCCCTACACTGTCAGCAAGACAGATGTGAATTTCTTGAAAAGAACAGAGATCTGAAAATAAAAGGATATTGATTTAGGCCATCTTTTCAATCACAGGAAAGAACAGTCCAACGGGTATAGCATAAAGGGAATTTGTAACAAAATGTGCTTTTGTTTCTGAAGACCAGCAGATATACGTGGTTTTAATGTTGGTTGGATGGACTATAAACTTCCAAGCATTTCCTCTGAGACAAAGTATTTTGCTGGAGACAAGCAACACCAAGAGGACAAGCTTTCCACTGGACCAAAAAAACCAGATTCAACCAACAACTTCATTAGCACCTTAGAAGGGCAGCAGCAGGAAAATCTGAGCAATATGCTGTGCAGGCGAACTGAGCTTGGCAAGCACCCGGTACCTCTCATCTTGTGCAGATCCCTCAGCAACTATTAGTACTCATGTACTGCCCAGGTTCCTGATACCTGGTTGTCTTGAGATGCTACTGACACAAAAACCTCCACCATTTGGATCTTGCTGTGTTGCCCTCATTCACAGCAGGAAGGAAGCTGCCAGCCTCGGGCATGCTGCTCCATGCTGCCAAGTAACCCCAGATCCTACGGCCAGCTGGCACTTGCTATTAAAATGCACAGGGAGGCAGCCCAAGGTCTCACAGCATAGGGCTGCACAGACAGACCCATGGCATGGGACACTACACAGCCTTTATATTAAACAGAGCTTCAAAGCTGCAAAAATATTAGCAGACACCAAAAAATAGAAGGATAAAGGTCCTTCAATAGCCCTATGCTGCTCTTGCCATGAGCTCAAGCGCTTAGTGAGGAAATGACCTTTACAAAATTATTGTTTATGATCTCTCTGTGTGTGCCAGTATAGTCACAAAGAGTATTCCAATTTATTTAAAAGGTTACATATCAAAACTGAATATGCAGTACAACTGTGTTATCAAACTGTATGGCTTTTACACAGGAAATCCAACCCCTAAGTATGACTTCCAGGCACTGGGGCCGAATTCCCTCACTATCCAATCTAGAGATGAAGAAGCAATACGTAACAAAATAATTTATTCATCCTTCATTTCTTGTTTTTAAGTTATCTAAAAATCACTCAGAAAACTCCCCAATAATCACTGGCTTTAAATTACTCAGAAATTTCTTTCCATAAACAGTATTTTAGCTTGCAAAATATTTGAACATGGGATTCAAGGTACTCAATACCTTTGCTAGCCAAGGCTGGTCATGCTGAAAAATTTGGTTGCCTCAGTTTCAGAACCTGATTCAATTTCTTTTGAGTTGTATTATCCTCTTATGGTACCTTATGCATCATAAACAATCTCCCCCTCCCCTGCTGCTTGTTAGAGGCACTGGCTGTGCCTGCTGAGGGAGACGGACCAAGCACTGCCTGTTACCTGCCCTCAAGGTGGCTCTCGCAACTAGGTGGGAAACCACTCCCCTGCTCCGAGGGAATACCTGTGTGTGGATATTTCCTTGCTCCACCAGTAAGAAGCTGCCCTGAATTAGCCATTGGGAATATGCCTTTCAGTTGACAAGGTAAAACATGACATCAGGACACATTTAGCCCAGCAAAATAAGTGGTTCCGCTCTTGTGCACAACAATGGATGAACTCCCAAAATAAAAACTAAACTAAAATTAAAAAGTGCGTTCCTAGACTGCAGTTATCAATAAGGACCTCTCCTCCCCTGAAAGATCAGCAGCACAGGGGGCTGCCAAATCCAGGTGCAAACCTCGCTCAGGCTGTTCCCCCTGAGCAGCCCCTTTCCCTCGCTCCAGGTGGGTGAGCTCACCTGCCTGGGCTGGCCCGTGGGCCCCTGTGGTCACCTCTGCTGCCAGGGGATTCTCCTCTGAGCCTCCCCACACATCGCAGCTCTGGCCAGAACTGATCCCACTGCATCTATGGAGGGGTCAAGCATCCTTCCCGCTTCTCCTTGTTTCTAGGAACACAAAAGTACCCGTGCCAAGCAGGCCCACACCCTGTCCTTCCAACTCACCTGCTGGTGTTGGTTTCTTCTGGTATGGAAGACTTGCTAAACTGCCATTTCTATTGTGTTGCTTAGTTAGAATATTGTTTTCAGCTTCAGTTCTTCCTGAAAGTCACAGCAGGCTCTAGATTATGTTTAAACTGCATAGACCATGAGAACAGTTTTATACAAACTTATTAGATCTAGGACTTCTTACGTGAAGTCAGCTTCTAATTGAAACCACACATCCCATTTTGGAGCTCCAACGACAGTCACTGCATGTATACCACTTTTTCTAAGCTACCCCAAATGATCAGCCACTGCAATCTATCACAATTCTTGTCTTCAATGGTTAAAAATCCAAACAACCACTTTCTTAAAATTATTCTGCTTGGACATAGTCACTGAACTTGCTGTGGTCATGTCCTGACAGCACAAATGAGGAGAAATTGGCCTCTAAGATTCACTTCATGCTGAAGTAAAATGTTCAATATATTTTTAAAAATTCCTCAAATGGAAATTTGAAACCTGCATAGTTTCTTATTTTCTTGTATATTCTAATTTGTTTCTGCTTCTTGATGAATCCTGCAATTTACAAGGTAAAGGTTTTCCAAAGTGTTCCATCCAGCTAAAACCTTCCTGGAGGCCTTCAAATATGCAGTCCCACAGAACAGATCACAAATATCAGGCAGCATGATGGAAAATCCGAATCTCACAATTAAATATATCACTGAAAAATTACTTTCTGCAAGTATATGAAATATCTAATTGAAAATTTGCTTTTGCAAATATTCATGAAAGTTAATTTCAAGTGCATGTGTGCTCGTAGAGAGCAAATTCACAAAGTCATAGGCATGATCAATTTGGAGTTAATTTCTGAATTTAAATGAATATTCATAGACATTTTCAACTATTCGTTTAACTTCAATACAGACTCATCAGCACTCATTTGCACCTAGTTTTTATTAGTGCAAATCAGGATTAAAAACACTGAAATCAAAAGCTGAGCATGTCTGAAAAATCCTTAAAAATCACAATTAAACCAGCCTTTCTTATCTTCAGAATGGAATAAATCTAGCTTTCTTTTTCTAGGTTCCTTTTCTATCAAAATTTGAGAATGATTTGTTAACTTTTGACATTATTGTTCTGCTGTCAGCTAAAGCTATTTATATGCTTTGATACTAAACATTCCTTTACATAATGGTGTCTCTTCCTCCCAATTCCTTAAAAATTACTCATCTGCAATACTTTCTTCCCCATTTCCTTGGATTCAGTTTAAATGAAGTTTATAAAACTCTCATAAAATTGTCTATTTCAGGCTTATTGCAAATGCTACCAAACTGAATATTAAAAATTCTTCCACTTATGAAAAATTTGACAATATCAAGAAAAGGAAGGAATATAATTTAGACAGTAAACTTAACCAATGGGAGGTCAGTGAGTTATTGAACCATTTTCCTGAAGAGTAGCAATAGTCACACTTAGGTTACTTACATGTTTTGTGTTCTCATATGACTGAAGAATTTGTGGGATATGATAATACAGTAAAATTGCATTGTTTGAAAATATTTAGTCATGGAACTTTTTTTTCCACATCTTTAATTTATTCTTTCTCAGTTTGAAGAGAACTCAGCAGTTCCTCACTTTATTTGTCTACAAATTTATCTGGAAACGCTGGGATGACCCCTGAAGCTGTTTAGAAAGATGGGGCTATATTAAAGGTCATATTTTCAAAGATATCCTAGGTGATTTAGAAGTATAAAGGTCTATTGTCCTATAGGATTCAAAATGTCCCAGTCACTTCTAGAAAGGGCATAAATCTGTGATTATTTGTCTCTTTTGACTGTCTCCCTAACATTACTTCATCAGAGCATTGCACAGTGACATACACTGAGTTGCATCACAAAAGCTAACAAATTACATTAGAGCTAATCGAGTTTGTGCTCTATGATATCAAACATAAGCCTTTTCAGAAAATCCAACAATGAACCTGATGTCCATCATTCTTGAGGAGTAACCAATCCTTTCTTCCTCCTTTCACCTGGAAAGATGAAGAAGAGATGTAGAACAACATCTCTTAAGAAGAATGTCATGGCACCTTCTGGATGTCACAAATGCAGTATCTGCAGTCATTGTTTGCATTATATGGAGCTAATTGCTTCACTACAAAATAATTTTCTCAGAAGTATCTGCAACAAATGACAAATCTAAAAAAAAAAAAAAGAAAGGAGAAAATGTTCCTCCTCCCCTTTTATTTTTGAACCATTTTTCTTAGATTATCCTAACATCTAAAATCAGTATTTTTCTCTCTACTTATTTTCTTCAGAATCCAGCTTCTGGGCATGTTTTACACAAGGCAAAGTGAAAGGCATAGCTTTGAAGTCACAGAAAACTCACTGGCCAAGTGTATCAACAATTCACGAAAATACACATGAAGGCACAGAGGGGAGAACTGGTACAGATCAGAGAAACTACCCAAGCTGCTGTATCAGTTCAGCTTCATTTATTAAAAGGAATTGACAAGATACTCTGTATTGAAGTCTCAGAGATATTACTTACAGAACAACAGGTCAAACTTCATGAGAAATTTCTGTTGCTGCCTTTTGAGGATGCAAAGGTCTTACCGCAGGTGTATCATTTAACTTCCCTGAGATAAGACATTCTTGTCCCACCCTCTTCACCTTTATTTCTGAGATGATATTCACTCTTGTGCAATAATCAGTAATTATCTACAGTGCTGAAAACACAAACGAAACATGACATTTCCTTAAATCCTTTCCTATTATTAGAATACTGAGACAGCCAATGATAATTGATTAACTAAAACATGTCTTAGTGAAGGAAACTGGCTTAACACAGGTTTTAATTTCAATTGCAGAATTCTGCAGTATTCTTTCCCATTCAGCAGAAATAATTTTCATCCTTGTCCTCTTTGCTTTCTCATTCACCCCACAGTCATTTATTCAACTCTGTGGTGTGAAGATTGCAGTAGCTGTTAGTCTACATGAAGAAACTGTTATAGGCACACCAAATAGATGATATGCAAATACACCATTGTGATTCATATGTTTCTTTAGGCTAATTTATATTTTAATGAATTTGGTCATTGGGAATTGAAGTACTTTAGCTTCAGAAATAGAGCTTGTTGAAAGAGCTTCGCTGAAATATATAATTTTCAAGCAGGTTTTCAGCCAGCTCAAATCATTGTTGAGATCCTTTATTTAGTGAACCAACACTTCAATAAATAAGACAGAGATACAACTTTTGTATAATAATCCATAATTTGATATATGAGAGATAGGGATAGCAGAGAAAGCCATGCCCCCTGGGACAAGCTATTTCTGAGGTACAATGCAGTTATAAACCACAATCTGAAAATTACTCTAAAATCACTTTGCCATTGTTTTGTTGCAGGAGCAGCTTCTTTCAGGAGATAATTTAAAGTAATTTGAAAGATGCCATCAAGATTGAATAGACAAGTTCTAGTCATAATTGGGAAACACAGGAGTGGCTCACGTGTCGGACAGAGGCAGGAACGGCCTGATGGGAACACTCATAAGGTGGAAGTGGTTGGTGTTGCAGCCTGGTGTCACCAGGGCTGATCTGAGGAAGATCACCCATACCAAAACTCCCACAGATCTGAAAGAACTGTAAAATGAGCACAGTTCTTACATCAGCATGCAACACAGCATTTTGGGGGTAAAATCCAGAACTCAGGTTGGTGAAGAGAATTCAGGCACTAATGAAATTGCTTTGGGAAGGGGTGTAAGCCTTGTCCACGCTGGGTGTGACAATGACTAGCCAGTGCCTTCTGAATTCATACTGAACCTTAAAGGCATTCATTTTCCCTGCAAAAAACCACTGAATTTGAATTTTACCAAGGATAGACTGGATACAGTCTAACATCTGCAAAATCTAGACTTCCATTGGCAACACTCAGCTATAGAAAATCTGAGCTTTTAAAGAAGCCCCTTGCACAACAGACATTTTGGAGCTCTGGTTCATTAGCTGTGGATTACTGAGCTCACTGCTGTTGGAAAGGCTGTGCTGTCATGGTCAAGCCAGAGTCGTGCGTGGTGGCCACTGTTGGCTCTTTAAATAGATTACTTCAGTTTGGATGGAAAGAACATGCAGATTCAAGATCACAATCAGGAGGATAGGGAAAGACAAAATGAGATTAAGAGAGATATAACTAAAAAACCTCACACGCTGAAAACAATGGCAGTAAAATCACAATGCCAGAACAATCATTTATGTCATACCAGTTTGAGAGAACATCGATTTAAAAGGTGTAATCAGATCCATTTATTGCAAGGACTAAAAAAATATGGAAACTGTGAAAGTGAATACAAATACACCCTTTGCTGTATTTTAAACCAGTAGCATAGCTTTACCCAATTAGAATGAAATCCATCTTATAAGAAATATCTAATTAGATATGGTAAACTTATTTTACTTTAAAAGAAAGACATTGATGACTCCTAATTATACACATACATGTTCTCTAAGTAAATTACTTATTGTCTAAGTCATTACGCCCAACATGTCCTTATACAACAGTGGCATCTAGTGGCCAGCGGCCAGGCTCTGCTCCAGCTGGAACACTGAGATGGTCCAACGCAGGAGTAAAAACAAACACCACCGGGTTCTTGTTTGTTTAAAAGATCGCATTATTTCAGATAACAAAATACTTCATGGATTATTATGTTCATGTTAATTATAGGCCTTTCAGCATCCTAGCAGAAGGCACGAACCGATTGATACTTGGACACTGGGAAAGGAAAGGGAAAGCCTATCCGCTGCCAGTCCAAAGAAAACTAGGGCTGCGCCAGGTGCTTTCCGCCATGGCAGCGACATCGACACATCTAGTCTCTTTCTGTACCTCCAGATTTGTCCCCTGCAGTCCTTTCGGTCCAGGTTTATCACTCAAGTTGGGAGAATTTTTGCTGTCAACAGGGTGTTGAGCAGGGAGCTGATCTGGTGGGGCCATGCTGACGCACGGCCCTGGCAGCCCCACAGCCGCACTCTGCGCGCAGCACTGGGAACAGGAGCCCCCAGGAGCCCCCAGCCACCCCCAGCACAACCGAGGCAACGCAGAGCCAGTCGTGCATTCCAGTCCACGACTCCTCACATCGAGCTGTTCTGCTCCACGCCCTACACCTCAACAGTAGTCAAGGAAAGTCTTCTGCAAGCTCCTTTGCTTCCTGTCGGCCACCCGACGGCACACTGGTGAGAATACAGCAGCATGTGCTGCCTCTGATTGCAGCGCTAGAGATAAAACAGCCAGTGGAATAAATAATTACATTTTACAGACCTGCATCCTGGAAGTATTTGTAATTAATGAGAAACAGAAAAAAATGATGTGATGACAACATACCCTAAAAGCAGTGCATCACCATGGCCCTGAATAACCTGCCATCAGCTGAGCGAGCACTGCATCTACCAGCAGATTTTATTTTATGAAAAATAAGAACTTTATTTTCTAGAACTAGCTGGAAGTTCTGGATAACAACATTGTGAGTACACACTCTTGCTATAGATGCCTACCACAGGCTCCAGTGAAAGCCATGTTTTAAAAAGTATATACCTCTGAGATCCAATACTGACCTTAATGGTCAGACATACAAACCCAAATACTATTTATCAGCTCCTCACTCTAATGGGCTACTCCTATTCCCAGAAAAGCCTTGGGGCTTGATACCAGAAGTCCTGACAAATCAAACATCATCAAATTGTCAGATTGGCAAGCTGTGATCACGGTTATCTGTGACAACCAAATAAAATTCAGATTCCATCTCAATTCACAGGAATGCAGTACTATTTCTGAGAGTCAACCAATTCAAACATATTCCTGGAAGATTTGAGCCCTTATTTCTTGACAAATAAATAACATAATTGAGATAATTAATTAAATTTGGAAGGTGCTTTTTTGTGTGTTCTCGGAAAAAAAATCACAATACATTAAACAGAGATTTTCAGCATCAACTAATTACAACTAGTATTGCCTTACATTTAATTTTTCCTGATCGATGACATTATAGAAAGACAGACAGAAAACCTTGTAGAAATCAGCTGCTTTGTTAAGTTTTTTTGGAGGTAAAAGACAAATCAAGGATTTCATGCACCAAACCTGATCTCTAACCAGTCTGGGATTTTCCCAATTCCCTGCTGCTGGGTCCCCCTTACCCGGCTTTTTCTCTCAATCCAGCCATCCTGCGAAGGGCCGCACTAAGTCAGCAGTCTTCGACTGGATTGTTCCAGTGATCAATAAAGAAAGGACAATGATTTATTTATAAAGCAGCAATGCAGCACTGCAAGAATTAGTTCTCTCCTGGAAACGTTTCCCATTTTACACATTTCCTACATAAAAGAATGCACAATAAACCTCACCATGAACTGGAGTGCAATTCATTTTAACTGTACTGCTTCGTTTGTTTCTTTTTGGGAAGTATTGTGTGTTTTTGTTGTTCGGCTGTTGGGTTTTTTTGGGGGGGGCGTAGGGGTGTGTTATTATTTATTTATTTAAAGCTTGTTGTGTATCGATTTAGCAAGGAACAGGTAATAGCCATATCAATTTTCTCACAGTGAGATGTACTGGTAGAAAAACAATTTTATAACTAAACAGAAATGACTGATCTATTGGCTAGTATGAGCTATTCTATTATACATAGATTATAGAGCTGATATATGTAAATAACTTAAGCAAGATCTGTATTTTAGATATGCTTCAACTAACATAGGCAGTAGTTTTAAAAGCAAAAGGGCCACATCAGCAGTATAACATACACTAGAAACTGATATTTTGCATAGGAAATGGGATATATATCTGTGTTCCTTATTATGTTGATTATTACATTTGGGAGAAATAACATTGAGTATTATTATGGCAGCTTGAGAAATAACAATATATCTGAATCTGCAAAAAATACAGCTCATAACAATCTGGCACACACTCAGTGTTTCAGAAAAAAGTAAATGTGATAGAAAGCATGTTTTACATCTTCAAAAAGAGATTTCTCTCCCCCCCCTCCTTTTGGGTTGTATGTTTCTTCATAATCATCATTTTGCAATATAATGTCAGAATGAAGCACAAAAGAGAATTTTTTTCCAACAATTGGAATTGCCATGGCAACACCCCAGATCTCAGATAAAGTTTGGTCCTGTACTGATAGTCACATTAGCATTTGTTTTTGTGCTAAGTGCAATACTGCATGTGAAAAGCACCTCAGTCTCTCTAGTTATGTATAAGAAGATTTAATTCAATTATTTCAGAAAGGTGAACTATAAAATTTTGACAGCTCCATAGAAAGCTTCACCTTTAAAATCCCGTTTTTGAAATGACACAAATCATCAGAAGAAAATTAGGTACGGCTCTCAATATTAAAAGCAGTTGTTTGCATCTCTAGTCTCACTTATGCTGAATCTGAATAACCGTCCACTGTCCCCTTTCCAGCAGCTCTTAACTTTCCCAAACATATTGATCTTCAGTCACTAAATTCACATACATATATAAAGAAACTGATGAATTTAAGCAACACCTTCAAGCTACTAAAGAATCAAAGTACTTTTTCCAGACATATTTATGAGTATAATTTCCTTACACTATTGCGAAGAATCAGTTGAAGATAAAGACAGACGTCTCTTTTCTGACACACAAAAATCCTATCCAAACTACAAGGAAACTAAAAACCTTGAAATTACAAATATTCTATGCTGGAAAATCTACATATCTATAAAACATATACATGTCAAAACACTTAGGATGTATTCTGGAGGCTTTTATTCTGTATCATTACTCTGCAGGCTTGTAGAACAACCTACCAGAAACAAAATACAGAGGGACAACCACAACCATTTGAGCTGAAACCTGATTCCTCCCCAAGCAGAAAACAAAACCAGGATATACTTTCTGTCAGAGTAGCATACAGTTCAGATTTCAATCACTGATTTTTTCAAATACTGTAGAGCCAAATGCTGTGTTTCAGAAAAACATGATGGAAATATCTAGGAGATAACCATAATCGTTCCCAAATAAACTGGCTAACAAATAGAGTGTCAAATCACTTACTACAAATTTTAACAGTTCTGATGACAAAATAAATAGTAGAGAATGCAAGATGAAACTGAAATTCTGCTGCAAAAATAAGACTTGAGTGTAAATCATTGGCAAATGTCATGAACCATAAAAACAAAGCAATACAAGTATGTGGTCTTGGTATACTCAAGCAGGTACCACATACCCCGTAATAAATACAATAAAGAATATACTACACAATGTGTCCAGCTGGAGAGGGAGTAACTCAAAGGCACGATCTGTGTCTCCTTTCTCTTTAAGGGACAGATAGGTAACAACATTGGCTAGGAAAGGATCTTTCAGAAGCCTGACATTAAACAAAGCAGACATGGCTGTCATTGGAAAGATCCTAAATTCTAACATTTTATGAGTATACAGGGTCTGCCTGAAATACATGCTGGTGATTGAAGTGTTACTATTCTCCTGTTCATATTACAGATACAACTTCATGGATCCAGGATGAGAGGCGTAACTCCTCAAATTAAAAATGTGACAAGCTGCAAGCTGTATTTAAGGGCAGAATAAGCTGATGACCAAAAGTACAAATCTATGAAAATAAAAAAGTCTAGGACCAGATACTGCTGGCTGCTGTGGGGCTCACTTTCTAAGCACCCAGAAGAACTTTTAAGTCCCTGTTTACTTGCCCCAAGAGGTGTACATTACTCTTTACTGGGTATCGCAATAGCTTCCCACAATAGCATCCTATCCTGACACACAACTTAGAGTTAAGTGAACAGTCCTGCACCACTTTTGAGATCAACAACCTCTACAGTTGCAAAATCCTTGGCAGATAAATTCTGCATGTCCTGAATGAGGTCCTGAGAAGCCAGGAACACATGCTGCACCAGAGTCAACTTAAATGTGATTCCCTTGTAATATTTACTATGGGATACTAGGGAAGAGAAAGGAACATCGTGCCACAGTTCTTCAACACTGTTTAACTTTTTTCTTTACCCTATTAATTTCTATCCTGCAGAACAGGCTGTGATGCTTACAATCATCATTTGGGTTTACCCCTGCTTTAATGCACAAATTCTAAGTTAAGAGACCTTTGTTATAGAAAAGGCAAAGCATTCTATACATGCACACCATATTGTACTCTCCCAAGCAAAATGTTTACTTTGTACAGGTAAAAACTGGGATCTTCTTGAAGATATAGGCATACTTTGAATCAGCTTTCCCATGATTTACATTGTTACGCATGCTCCGTGATGTGAGGCAAAACAATTAGTTGAGCTATGAAAACTCTGTATTTTGGAGATCGTAAGCTGAAATAGAAAATTGGGAGGGAGATGGGAAGACAGACAGCAGTAAGACTACATCACTGAGCATCTGTTTTTTTCACACCTTTCCTTGCTGCCCTACAATTTTTCTAGTAGCTCCTCTTTGAAGGGAATAATACACAGGTAGCTGGTAGCTGTGTCACTGGTAGCTCTACCTGCAAGCACACAGTTGTGATTTGATTATGCAGTGTTGTGTTCTAACAGCCATTTGAAGGCATTACTGAAATATTCCATTGCATATTACTGTGACTCTTGTACTAGTAACTAAAGATGTAGTCCCCAGGAAGTGCCATTTGTTTCAGTGGAGCACAGCTGCTCTAGAGGAAAAAGCCTGGGGCACCTGCAGCAGCGACAGGGAAGCAAAGGGAACCAGCAGCTTCGATCTGATTTGAAATAGGATTCATCTCCTTTAAAGTATTTATTTGCAAACACCTTGCACAACATTTTTAGAGGAGTCTCAGTTTCTTCTATTCTTAATTATTTTTTTCTTCAATTTTTTGGATTATTTTCTAATCTTTTTCAATGCAAATATATCTATTCCTTTCAAAAAAGTCCATCAGTTCTTTTTTTAGCATGCAGTATAGGCATACATGGAAGTTACACATTGAAAAATGTATGCCCCTTTTCAACTTGTTCTTGAGCTCTAATGGAGGAAAACCAGCAACCCTTTGAAATGTCTTTCTTCCTATGCAAAAAATTTAGTTTTCATTTTTTTCCCTTTTAGAAAAGCATTCTGAAATGACAATTGGAACCAGGAGTTTCTGAAACCATTTCAGAGGTTTACAACAGCCTCCGTATATAGTTAAAATTATTTCCATAGAGAGGCAAAAAAAGGACAAAAATAAAATTCAAGACAATTCCAAACTCCTCACCTCTTCCTAAAAGTCAGGACCACGTTTCTGATGACTCCTTATTTAGTAGGTTGGGCTAGAAATCTACTTCTCATGCTGTCAAAGTTGCGTGTTGTGATATGGAACAGGTCACTTAATCTATACCTGCTGTTCTCCTTCTCCCTTCCTTAGCTGTCTAATTTATACAGTGAAATATCAGGACAGACTACAACACTGCTGCCGACACAGCACATAGAAAAATGAGGCATGATCTTTTAAATACAGTATTCATTATAACACTGGCACTGGAAATGCTTTACTCTTTTACAATGCAAATAAGCACATCTTAGTTATGGAGGTTACATATACAGATGTCACAAAAGCACATTTAAAGACAGGCAAATATACGAAAAAAAACAGAAGAATCTGAATGAAGATTAAATTTCATGGGGTAGAACTCTGATCATGAAGGACACTTTTTGCACAGTGCATAATGGAGGGTACAGTGTATTCATTTATATTCCTCAAATGTGTACATTTTCAGTGTGCACAGTTTCAGTAATTAGAAAAGAAATTTGGATGTTAGAGTTTACATAAACAACAAAAATCATCAAGATGCTTTTTTCTTGTGATTTTTTTCTTTTTATCTGCTTTATAATTTTTTTAATTTCCTTTATGCAGTCTCAAGATATTAAAGTCCAAATCACCTAGCTATATCACTGGCAAAATAAGTCATATGTCATGCTCAATTTTTAGAGTCATTAGCTATCTGTAGATATCGTCTTATGCAGTGGAGTTGAAAAACCTAAAGAGAGAAAGACAGAATATATCTGAGGGTAAAAAGCCTTTGTGGGTGTTGATGGGAGTATACGGAAGAAACCAGCAAGAACAGTGGATAATGGAAGATTGCTAGTGCAGGTAGTGGGCTTATCTATATGACAAATTGATGAAGAATGAGGAGGAAAACTATGTTGATTTAATGCTGGCAATTTGAAGCATAGGCTGCACAGCTGTTTCAGACAGAAATACTAAGATAAATTCAGAAGCAACCCCTGCTCTGACAGATTAATAAAAGACCAGGAATTATTTGAGCTTCTTAGAGGAAGGGATCACTAAAGAGCCCTTCAAATACCCAAGATATTGCACATAAGAATAGAAGAACGGCTCATCCAGCCCTTGCCTGTTATCAAGAACATGCTTTAAACTGAGATTCAAGCTTTTCTAGCAGATGAAAACATACATATTAGAAGTGAAAAAAGTAAAGAATAAAGTGAACACCTACTGATACAATTTTAGGAAAAAAAGTCATTGGTAGAGCCTTCAAACAGGATACCTAAGAAAAGGCTTACCTAAAATAAATTTTTTAAAAAGCTGTACTGGATCTTCTGTTTCAACTCATTTCTTAAAATCATTACTAGCAAATAGGAACATTTATCCAGGTAAAGGGAAGATAAAGACCTTTTACACTTCAAAAACCAACTCCATGTAAACATTTTCACCAGTGTGAAACATACCTGTGGACGCTGAGCTCTCCATTCTCTGGTCAAATACGAAAGGCCACCTTTCCCTGGTTCTGCCAGGAGCGTACTACGTGTCCTCACTGCTCACTGCTAGCAATGTAAGTCTACATAGTCATTATAAAACATATTTTAGCACATTTTACTAAACAGCCAGCCATGCTTCTTAGCTGGATTTCTGACAGTTTGATTTACCGGCATTTTTGTCCAGTTCCAGACAACCCAGCACTATCAGAAAGGTTACACTGCATTAGCAGCTTTCCACTGCTCTGATCCAGAACCCTTTGGAAAAATTATATGGATTAATTTACAAACCAAAGGATCAGAACTGAGAGTTAGTTCTATGTTAGGAGAGAAGGTTCCTATGGAAGAATACTTAGGAAAGGTTAAGACTGCAAGGTAGCCTTAAAAAAAGTAAAAAAAAAACCAAAACCAGAAGGAAGTAGCTTTGGTATCCCTCCCCTCCTCCCTCAAAAGAAGGGAATACTTCAGTGTGATGGCTCACTAATGAATTATTCACAGAAAGGTTGGGCTTTCTTTCCCAGAGGTTACAGCAATGTCAAGTGAAAACACGTCAGTCTGCCAAGAAACACCAATGGTGTGGAATATTTCTATGGAAGACGACACAATCACCCCGCTAATGATGTGAGCTCTTTTGATGAGTGTATCTGAATTACATTCCTACAAAGGATGCCAGGCATTATCAATAATTTGATATTTAATTTTGGGAAAATGTGAAGATTAACAAGCTCCTCTGAGCAAATTCTAAAGCCAGGTTTTATTTTTAATTTATCAGCATTGCCTAAGCTTATTATTCATCACACAGTCCTCTTCCAGCACTCTTTATACAGTATAAGCACTCTAAGCAATAATTTTAATACTAAAATGACCTGTGTTGTAAAAATGCCCACCACCACCTCATCTCAGTTCTGGAAAGAACTTCTCAAACATCAGTTCAACAGACAGTCCTAAACTGTGAGGAAGACCACAGGTCACAAAATATAAGTGACTTGCTCTCTGATATTTGGGCAAAGCCTATTTTTCTTACAGTCCCTGCAGATATGGTAGAGAGAATGTGGTATTTACGATGCTTTTTGTCAAGCTGTTGGTTCTGATGGTCAAGAAGAAAATTCCTTTGTCAGGAAACCTATTGGGAAAAGATGTGTTGTGGGTTTTTTCACCTCATTCACAATATCACCACTTAAATACAATTTAGAAATAAATTTAATTTTTATAAACAGATTGCAATTCACAACTTAACTTATGCCTAGTGCTAGTAAGAGGCCTAAAGCACTTACCTTCCAGGACAAAATTTGAAATTCATCCAGTGGACTTGATTCTTATGGGAAAATATTTGTATGTTCAAGTGTGTTCTTCACAATCTGTCTCTCACCCTCAAGAAGAAAGTAAAGATCAGTTCACAGTTAGCTGCATTCATGAGTCAGTGGAGGTGAGTCTCACAGAAACTCCATAATCTCTGTTTCCTTGAGTTTCAAGAACTTAAATTTTGGTATGTTTTAGCCTACAACCAAAATTCACATTTGTGCAAATCTTGATCTGCCCAGTATATATGAAAACTAAGTTATAGGTAAGGAATTAAGAAGAATTTCTAGACTAAGCCATGCTCAGACACTTAAAAAAAATATATGTTTAATACTACCTAAAGGTACAAATTGTACAGAAGTGTTGCAGCCCAAAGGTGGGGTAAACCATCCCCTAAGAACACGTGGTCTGTGAGGGGGGGGGTGTGTGTGCACTGCCTGCAGCACGCGCCAACACCGGCACTCCTGTGACAGCCCATGCTTATAACCAAAGCTGGAATCAGTCAAGCATTTATTTGCAGGTACAGGAAGGATTTCCTTCAAAAGTTGTCCTCAAGCCTCAAGGTAGGACCAATGCACCTATAACCACTTGGATAATTTTTCCTTCTCCCTAATCACTGTGTATTTGCTGTCATATGGTCAGACACGAGCCTTCAGGAGCCAGTATCTTTCTGGCCAAGGAACTGTTGATCACCACCCTCACTACATCAAACTTCTTGTATCTCAGTTGCAATGATTGTTATTAAGCCTGTGGACTTACGTCTACTAAGCAACCTCCATTTTTCACCACAATCAGCAGCAATGTCTCTAATGAAGACAGAATAACACATTTCATTATTTTTGGGGTGATACGTTTAACCTCTGAACAGTGACCACATGTTGTTCTTAGTGGTTTGTTTCTGAAACTGCTAGCTTAAGACTGAGTAATTTTATCATGTTTAATATCCAGTGCAAGGTCTAGCTCTTCTTGACTTTAAGTCACCTTACTCCTATCCTTCTTTAACTCTTTTGCATACATTTCTATGCCTACCAATCCTTTTGGGAATCTTTTTACATTCTGCTAATTTACTTTTAATTATGTGGCTATTCATCCAGTTATGTTATTTTTACAATGCTTCTTTCTTTGTTCTGGATATTAATGCCAGAGAGTGTTAAAACTTTTGAATAAGGAAGTTCCAGACCTTTTCCACATTTAAGTTTCAGGGCTTCTTTGGCAGATTGATTTAACCATTCACATCTGTAGACTATTAAGCTTTGAAATCCTCAGTTACATATAGATTTCTTTCACTCTTGTCATTTAATTTTATCTGAATCACACATCATACATTCTTCAATCAGCTCATCTAGAATATCTTCATTACTTAAATGAAACCTTATTGATGAAGTGAAAAAACTGTCAGCTATTACCAGCAGAAATAACCAGTACTATCAGCATTTGTTCTCCAAGCTATTCTGAAGAAGTTAAATACTTCCATATGCAGGGCTGCCCACCCATATGGTCACAACTCCTGGTAGTACTTAAAAGCTTTAACCACGCACAGAATGTTAAAACATAAAATGCTTTAAAAAGATCCCTTTTAGTAAGCAAATTCAACCCTACAATATCCTACAGACTCACAAAACTAATACAATTTTTCTATCATTCTCTGATTTTGAAGTGTTTTTGATTCAAACAACATAACTACACTAAAGCTATTAATTTCTTTTATCTGCCTCATAAACTAATATGCAGTTCTACCTTTTATGATTACCACATCAGATTTCTCACCTTTTTTTCCACTACATGCTTGTAATCCATCTAACATAGAATCACTGAGTTGGAAAAAACCTCCAAGATCATCAAGTCCAACCTTTGACCTAATGCACCAGGCCCACTAAAGCCTCAGTGTCACATCCCCTCACTTTTTGAACTGTGTTTCTTCTCACTGTCACCTCCATCATCATTGGAAAACACTTGAACTCACTTTTTCTGCTAACAGAAGATAGGTTGGCAGTCAAAAATCTGTCTTACCCCATTTCTTGGTTTCAGACTCATTTTGCCCATCATGCCAACCTCAGCCCCCAGAGGCAGATTACCAAAGCTATTTCCTATTTTCAGCTTCTTCAGTATGCAGCAGTACACACCATTATTTACCTTTTGATCAACTACAAGGTAATTTGTATCCATTCCACTCTGCATTGTGGTTACCTAAAAATTGACTGATTCATTTTGTAAATAGACATAATTTTGTTTAAAAATCATTTGCATTTCAGGCCACACTTTTACTGGAGACTCATTCCTCCAACTTCCATACTGATCGGCATGTTACCACATTGCTTGGGTTTTTTGTACTATAAAAATAATGAGCAAAAAAAGCTTTATTAACTAGATCATACTTTAAAATATATTGCATAACCAGACGATTGTTGAAACCTTTTTTCGTCTGGGTTTAAGTTCATAACTATCATGTTTGTTTTTATTGTTTCCTTTCACCTCCTTTTCTCACTTCTATCAGGCATGTTTCTTTGTTCCAGTATGCATGCAAAATTCAAGTTAAAAAAGCATCCTAAAACCAGTAGCATATTTTCATGGGAACCTTCAGCTCATTTGTTGTCTTGTGAATAATCTGCATTGGTTCTGCTAAAGCACAGGAATTAGGAATCTTCTTGGGGTATGCTCCCAAAGCCCCCAAAAGGCACACAGATGCCAAAGGAGATTTCCTCCAATCTACTCAATGACTTTTTTAGCAGAGGGAATAGCTGAAGGCAAGAATGGCCTTTTTGTGCTGCAGCACTATATCCAAAATACTTCTGTGTTGCCTTATCAGCATAGGGCTTCACACAGAATCCATACAGCTCATAGGAAATTTTATGAGATATTTTGGCAGAGTGGGAACCAAATATAAGTCTTCCATTCCTCCTGGTGGCTTGAAGGGCTTTTTGAAACAGAGATGCAATTTCACATAAAGGCACTCCTAAAGTATTCCAGCCTGCTAAAGAGATGGAGTAATTCCCAGCTGGTTCAAAACCACTGAGTTTACCACTGAGACCCTTCCCTCTACACTCAGCTATGGAGTTGGGCCTCAACAGAGTTTGCCCATCTAAGAGATAGTTTCAAAGGTGCTAGAATGGTTAAACTGGAGTTTCTCTTGAGCAAAACCAAAGGTGCTTTCAGAGATGTCGCACATGGAAAATGTACCCTTTCCAATAGTCGTGCTCTGTTCATTGCTTTTTTCCTCATATCACATGAGAACAAGAAAAATCTAAAATTCTGATCTGTTTCAATAGTCTCATATACAGTTTAGAAATGTGAACAATTTGGTAGTATAAATCATTAAGTCAGTTTAAAGAGAAATTTTTATGGAACACCAAAACACCTATTATAGTATATGTGGCCACAGGCTGAGAAACGCAATCTAGCAGATGGTAATTTGCTGCCTTAAGTGATATGGCATATAGAAAAAAAAAAATTATTCTGTTAATGCTTCAGAAGCTCAACAAAGCCAGAAACAGCAGGCAACTTTGTGTCACAGATAAGAAAAGCACAGTTATATACTTACGGCAGAAGGAACTGACCTGTCTGATTTCTAAACCTTTTCAGAGTCTGGAGTAGGTTAAGTGTAAATATTTTACTACATGTCTCTTAAGTTCTCCTATATTCCTTCCTATATTCTTCCTTTTTAAAGTCTATAGCACCCTTCTAGCAAGTCCTTATCAGTAAGATGAATAAATAAGAGAAATTTAATGTATTTCAGCTTTCATCTAATATGACAGGGATTTAATTCCTAGGAGCTGTGGAAGTACACCTACTCTCCTCTGCAGTTTCAACTTGCCTAACAGCTTTTCTGTTTCTCTCAGTGGTAAAGAACTACCAATGCTGTCTTAACTACAGAGCTCGCTGCAACTCACCAGAACGCAGTACTTCAATGCCACAGTCTATCCACAAGCTTCATTTTAAACAGAAGTTCTCTTGCAAATCCACAGGGTCAACATCATCAGCGCATTGCTATCACATCATCCCTAAGTGAAAAATCAGTTGCACATAATAATGACCTAATTAATCCCATTGTTTCCCCTCTAAGACACAGACCAATCTGGTCTTTTTCATTTTCTCACAAAAGAGAAAACTGCAGGAAGCAAAAGACTGCTTGTGTTGCCACTGTAAATCACATCTGCTGGAATACTTCCTTCCCATCTGATCTAGAGCTCTTGCAGCTGCAGTCTGACCATACTGTCCAAAGTCACTCTGTTCTTGGATTACATCATGGCATAAAGTCTTGAAATTTATATTGTTTCCCCTGCTATTCCTTTCTAGAATTTGGCAATGGTGGTTCTCAGTATTTGGAGACAAATACTTCTCACTTTTCAAGACACAAAGCCTCCAAAATTGTACACAGTGCAAACACACTAGGACATGCTAAGAGGAAATTTAAAAAAAACTCAATCTAAAAAATTACTAAAGTCTAGTCCCCTGTGTATTTGTGCCACACCTCACTCAAACATCTCCTATATAGCATTCCCACCAGATATATCACATGCCTTAGCTAACCCCAAGCATGTCATGCAATGGTGAGAGAACAGACAGCAGCTGGTTTGTTGCCTTTTTTGTGTTCTGAGCTTAGGGAAATAAATACTCTGTCACTTTACTGTCCACCAGAAGCAACCGAGATTTTTAAAACATGAATACATTTGGCGGGTGTAATATACAATTAGGGCACACTAGTACAACAGTTGTCTAGTATACTACCAGTTTTATATGTATGTACACTGGCAGGAAAATTTTGAGGTTTCCTGAGATGTTTTGCCTAAGGGGTAAGAGACCAAGCCACAGTGTAAAAAAAATCATTCTTCTATAAATCTATCTCAGCTCTTTTAGAGATTTAGGCATCTCTTTTAATGGTGTTGAAACTATTTTGAACTATTTAGCAACTTTATAACAAATAAAGTTAGGAGAGGAAGAGGATGTCAAGGAGAGGAAAAATCTTCTGTTAAACTGACTGCCAAGTTTTCACACAAGGGCTTTTCCACAGATTAATATTTGATAAGGAAAATATCCTAAAATATTGTAAACACAGCTGTTTCCATTTTAGGCTTGACATCTTCTATGTTGGGCAAGCTCAGTGCTCACAAAGCACCTCATTATTACTCCTTTGTATCTAAATTATTCATAAGCCTGCTTCCCTGACCAATCAGATTGTCTGATAACATACATTGTTCTTTGGTCACTCCTGAGTCTCACCAGTTTCCAGATTTTTAAAACAACCTCCACTATTAACTGAAATGCATCATTTCTTTGCAAGGACTTAACAGCTCTTCATACACTGAGAACAGTTTTGCCTTATAGATTACAAAAATAAGTATCAGTTACAGTCTGTGCAAACGAAAAGAAAGCTATCCATGAAGTAAATTCAGAATTTATACCTGAAGACACTTCAGGTACCCTGTCAGGCTGTGTGGATTTTCCTCCAGCTCTGGCAGACTGTAACTGTTTACTTAACCTGGATATTGATCGTAGTTACACTGCTGGCTCACTTCCTTCAGCTGCAATTCTCGTTTTGGCAGTTTCACATACATCACTTAAAATTCCTCTCTGCAGCCATGCTGTTCACATTCTTTCCTCTGGGTCATAGTCTACGAAACATGACCATACTTTTATTTCTGCATTATGATGATGGGTTTTTTTTTTATTTTCTGACCTCTGTAGAAGAAAAAGTGGAAGCTTTTAGCAAGAATGACCTTGAATCACTGTCCTTTACAATTAGTATTATACAGAGTTTTATGGAAGAGCTCAGCTAAAAGTGAGACATTCTCTAACAGTGTAGCTGTAGTATGAATTTGCCATGTGTTTTATGAATACCTATATACATGCCACTTTCTATCAGTTAGTATTAAAGTGTTAATTAGATCGCATGTAGATACAAATTTTATGTCAATAACTCAGATGTGAATTTGAGAACTAAAAAAAACCTCTTATATAAAACTTTCTTAATAGTCATCCTGTTAGTAATAAACTAAGGCAAAAGGCACACAAATTTGCTATCTAAAAAAATAAGTCAATTAAAACATCATGAATATGGAGTGTTAATTCAACCACAATGTGTCTTCTGTATTGGTTTAAGCATTCACCTACTACAAACCTACTTAGGCTCACCTACTAAAAAATTTTTAGGGTCACTGAAAGCATGTGTGAACATTAAAGCTTGCTAAATCCATACAAAACAATTCTTTAAAGGCTAATTAACCTTGAAATAGTGGCAAAACCCATGTTTAAAAGATCAAAAAATGATCACCAGTTTGCACAGCATTTTCAGAGCCATTACACTGTACCAGCTGAAATACAGAATTCTTCAATTTAAATGGATTATAAACAGACACCTGTAAAGAAATACCTTTCATATCAACCACTGTAATTTTTTTTCATTTATTTAACAAAGAAGACCACACCTGGTCATTGACAAACAGGATAACTGATGTCCAGTATTAACCTCTTTCTCTTTACCTAGAGTTCCAAACTAGGCATCGGAAAAATTAAAAATAGAGAGAACTCTGATTCATGTATCAAATTAATTCAATAAGCCTTTATATGCATGTTTATATGAATATTTTTGCATACTTTTTGAGTAGGAGATACTCTAGTATTTCACGCCATACAGTACAGATTGCTAAATACACAGTTCACCAAAAAAAAAGAACAGAAGCATTTATTTGAAAACATGAAACCATTTCTCCAGCAGAAAAGACAATGCTAGATTAGAACAGATAGACTCTATTTGACAGCAATGCAAAGTGTTACACCCCCCCTCCAAAAAAAAAAAAAAAATCAATGCTTTCATATCTAATGAAGCTTGGGAACTGTTTTTAGATATTGTAAAATATATGAAACCAAATAGTGCTTCACCTGGAATATTTTCATGTCTAAAATTTGGCAGTCACATAACTTAAAAGGATAGCACATCTCCAGATATCGATCAGGGCTTTGTACAGCTGCAATGCCATAAAAATGATCTGCAGCTATAAAAGAGATAACATGATTATGAGTACACTACATTGTAATTTCCTTTGGGCAGTCAGAAAGGAACAACAGTCTGATAGTCTCTGAGAAAAATAAGCTTGCAGGATATCCACCATCTGACAGATAAATCATTTTACAATATTCCAATTAAAGAATCTTCCAAACTTAAATTAACAACAACAACAACAAAAATAACACAAGAACTTAACAATTACCTTTCAACCACCAAACAAGAGGCAGCTGAAAAGCTAATCAGCTCACAAAGTAGAGAGTTTTAATGTTCCAACTTCCTTGCGAGTTCAGGCATGGAACATAAATAGTTAACCTTATTCTGAGCCATTAAATGGAGCTTACTAAAAAGCTTGCTCTAATAAATGGTATGATATGAAGGTCAGCCCTTAATTCACCATCAAAATATCTTCTGGGTGTAAACATAATGACTTTCGCTTATGCATTACACAACCCTGACAAGAATGCTACTTGACAATCCATTTCAGACCTAGAAAAACGTTCTCATTTGCGTCAAGGTGCTGAATGTCAGCAGATTCGCTAATACGCTTATTTGCACTGCAGTGGTGGAACAGAGTAAGACACCATGAGCCCTCCATACCCCGCTGCTGCCTGGCTAGGGAGATGGCGAAATAAAACAAGATTTAATCCTGTCCATATCACTGTGCAGTTGGTGAAACTTGACAAGTCAACATTAAGTATTCAAAGTGGTATTGTGGCCTAAAGGGATCACATGCAGCCTGCACATAAGAGCAAAGGAATAGCTTGGTTCTGCTTCGGTGTTTGTAAATTTAATTTGTTCAAGGAAAAGCAACTCTGGAAGGGATTACTAGCTAGGATCAACACTCTTACCAAAGAAAAAGAGAAAATGCAAGGAGGAATAATATTGACGTTTTTGTAATACAAAATAGCTTTTTAGGCTTAAGTGAATAAATAAAATTTGGAGGTGATTGCAGCTCAACCCTGGCATATGAGAATATTCCACTTAGTGTTCCTGAGTAGGAGGGCCCAGGAAGCTTGAGTATTTCATGAAAATTGCATAGGCATTTAGAAAACACCGTATTTTACAAAATGTTAAAATTTATTTAGCAAAGTATTGTCGAGTATTGTTTCAGTGCAACACCTATTTCTTTAAGTAAGTGGGGCAACAATATTCATGGCATAACAACATCTAATATACTGACTTTAATTATTGCCAAGATCTCATTCCACAGGTTCGGGGAAGGATATCTGCAGTAAAGTGTTTAAATCCCTGGTGCCCAGGAAACATGGAGCCTGTGAATATGCACACATGGAAATGAAGAAAAACCAAGATCTATAGCAATGCACTTCTGAAATAAAAGTACCAGAGAAACCTGTAAATCCCCTTTGCTAAGTGTAGCTCTGTATTTACACTAACTGCAATATCCTTGAATAAAACAAATATTCAACTATTTAAAGTCATCTCTGGTCCTACAGCAGAAAATGAGCACAAAACTCCTGAGTCTGCAAAATGCTCTTTTTGCTAAATACTTCAGGGGAGAGGTGCTGGCGAGCCCCTTGGGACTCAGCATGGGTGGGAAGGTGCCCTGAAGATGCATTTGCTTCCTGGGCCCTTTCAATAGAAATTAGGGGCAACTGAGGTAGAGGGTGGGAGGGCAGCTGAAAGTGATCGTAGAACAGTCTCCTACTTTGTTTTAGCAGGGGTCCTTTGGATGACTAAACCTCCAAATAACTGTTAAATGCAACATATATTTTTCTGAGTGAAGGACAATGAATACCTTTTCTTTACAGATTGATGCTTTAAATATAAAGCACAGAAAGATAAGCACTGCCAGCAAGGAATCTAAAAATATGCCTTCTTAAGCTTGATTAATGAGCTAATAAAAAGCTATAATAAGAAAAAAAAATCCAATTAAAGCATCTTGTGATATTTCTCTCAAACAGAAATAAAGAATCCAAGAGCACAGTAAAACTTTGAAAAATTAGTATGATTCAGACAACAGCCTTAGTATTCAAGCCTACAGTACATCAATTTTATACTTTCTTTGACTGGCTGTCCTTTATTTATCATCCCTGATGTGTATTGTCTAAAATTGTGATCCTTGATGAGTTTTATTTTGCTACTGCCTCGCAAGCATATAGTCTGAATTTAAATACGGACATATCAAAAATTCAGGCATTATACGGGTTGTAGGTACTTATTCTATTCAGAAAACCTGCAGGCCTCTAGCACAACATGTGGTACTTGGAAATAAGGGCAAAGCCAGTGGAAGCCATATGCTATCAGTTATATATAAAGTCAGAAAACAAACTAGCTACACTTCTCACTGATGTACAAAAGACAGAGTAGAAAATTTATATTGTGATAGTCACTTTTCATCGGTCTTTTGTACCTGAAGGTAATCAGAAGATACAGGAGCAGTGAGGACGCTGGAAAGGAATCGTAAAAGACACAGAGATGGAAGAGCTGTAGATTTGACGCCAGATGAGAAGCACCTGCACCACAAGGAACCCCAGCGTGCCCCCTGCAGCACCTGGAGGTGAGCAGCTCTCAGCCGAGGGCCCGTGGCAGTCTGTGGGGATGGCAGCACACCAAAGGAACCCCAGCCTGCCCCTTGCAGCACCTGGAGGTGAGCAGCTCTCAGCCGAGGGCCCGTGGCAGTCTGTGGGGATGGCAGCACACCAAAGGAACCCCGGGCTCCTCAGAGGCGCAAAGCCGAGGCACGGCAAAGAGCAGTAGGGCAGGGACAGTCTACACAGGGTCGGAAAGAAAAGAAGCCTGGGGATCTCGTACCAGGGTCAATTGTTATTTTAATACTACAGAAATTGTTTATTTTCACTTACTGAAACGTCCTCAGCCATCAGCGAGTGTCCGAGGCTCCAGGACAGGCGCATCCCATCTCCCTCTGCCGGCGGCTCCGCGCCAGAGAACCCCCGCAGCAAACGCTTCTGGCGCCTAAAGCCCACTGCCCCCGGCTCCTAATGAATTTTAGAGTGTTTTTTAAACAAGAATTAAAATGTCATAGTAAACATTCTCTAATTAGGCAGACATAGTCTTTGTCTCTTTGCACAGTTCAGTGAACATTTAGTGTTCATTTTAATCCCTTTATTTCAAGTTGTGGTTCAAGACTTTGCTGAAAAGCATGAAATACCAAATGTATTTCCTCATAAGCTGCCATCAGTGTTTCACGAAGGAATACTTTTCAAAACACTTTCGTTTGATTACGGGGTTTGCCTTTTCTAATTTGACAGCAAGGGAACCAAGATACACAAAGACAATGTTGTATCTGCCTGTTTAAGAACCCGCCCAGGACCCCTGAAATTTACATTAACAGCAAAGTTGTCTTCAGCTATTTCAGGCGGCGCCTGGAAAGACGTGCTCTGTTCGGCACTGTGCAAACGTGGGCCTCGGTAACGAGCCTGGCCCGGCAGCGGAGCTCCTGAGTCGGGCACAGAGGCGGTGTCAGGGAAGCGCTGAAGCCCGCGACAGGTCAGAGCTGCCCTCCCCTGCCGGCACCTCCCTGCTCGGCCCTGGCTCCTGCAATGAATAGCACCGGCCATTTCTTCCAGTTCAGTACTGGCAACTTCGAAATCTCACAATTCCCATGGTTTTACTTTAAATAAAGGGCAGCTTTGCTGGCTTTAAATGTTTGGTGTCTCTCTCCCCGCTGCTTTTCTGACGTAATGTGGTGTCAGTTTGTTCTCACAAGCACGTTTCTGATGCCAAAGTAGTCCCCGGCCTCAGCATCAGGACACGCACCTGACCCCACGGCGAAGGGGTCCAGCTACGAGCGACAGAGCGGCTGCCCAAGGCGTGCGAGAGGCAAGAGACAAAGCAGCAACGGCGGGGGCTTTGGTCGCTGTCCCGGTGGCGGGACCTGGGCGCCTACCAGGAGGGAAAAAACAACCCTGAGAATGCAGGAAAGAAAGCCTGGGCACGTCCCTCCCGGGCCCGGGTGCTGCCGAGAGCAGACCGGGCAGCTACCCGCGGCCACACGCGGCTCTACAGACCGAAGCACTGCACACAATTTTGCCAGCAGCCCCGGGGGCGGCCCGGGCGGGGTTCCCCGCGCCGCCACGAACACGCCTGTGGGCGTTGAGCCGCCCCGTCCCGCCTCCGCAGAGGCCGCAGCCGCAGTCCCCCCGCCCGCTGTCCGGGCCTGCCGGCAGGCTCGGCACCTCCCGGCCCC
>VXAZ01005435.1:894039-936272 GCA_013399875.1 Gymnorhina tibicen | reverse complement strand
GCAGCGCCGGGGGCGGCCGGGCGGGCTCGCCGGTACTTTGCCCTGGCGGGCGCCGGGCGAGCCGGGGTGGCGCGGCGGGACCGGACCGGACGGGACGGGACGGGACAGCTCCGCCCCGGGCGGCGATCGCGGCCTCTGCCCGCCCGCCCCTCGCACGCACGGTGCTGCCCGGTGCCACCGGGGCTCCGTGACGGGCCGGGCTGCCCGAGGGGGAAGCGCTCGGCAGCCCCCTAGTCCCGGGTGACTTCTCGGGCACGAACCCCGGGGTTGCTGCTTGGGACCAGCAGTGCGAATCGTAACTGCGCTTACCTTAAATGTGCCAAAATGTGCCATCTAATCTGGACTCGCTGTACCCTTATCATCGCTTATGTTTGTCAGGGGCCATATATGTATTTGTAAATTAAATAAACAGTCCTGTTTAGTAATTGCGGTTGTGTTTGAATGTAAATAAATGTTTCCAAGTTTCAGTTTGAGTTTTCTTTTAAAAGATGGAAGTCTCACACCTTCGCATAGGAGATTTGAGAAGACAATATCTGAATTTTGATGAAGGGAATAAAATGAACATAACTGACAATGTATCAGGGTCCACGATCATGCCAGGTACAGGGTGCCAGTCTGGCTGATAGTGCTGGTTTTAATTAAACCGTTGAAGGGGGGTATGGCTTCCACGTGTATTGTTTCTCATTTAGTACAGGTTAAGACAAGACTTACTCTTGCTGTCTCAGCAGTTAAAGAAGAGAGCGTGTCATGGATCTATTTGCCTTATCAAGGCAGCATCTAAAACATAACATAAGGACATACAGAGAGCTAGGGTGGAAAAAATATATATGGGGCTAGGGTGTCATTCACCATCTGAGACTTGTGAACTGCTGTGACAGGATGTGTGGCATGGGAGGGAAATAGCAGGTACATTTCCAATTTGAAAATGCGACAACATATTTATATTCAGTAGGACAGATTGTCATAGGGAGTAAATGTGTGGTTTTTATATTTCTGTAGGTGAGATACACTGTTGTGGTATGCATGAATACAACTATTGGAATAAGGACTTCCTTCTTAGGAGCTATGTATTTAAACTCCTATTGTAATAGAATTCTTGAGACACATGGCTTTTAAGACCAGAAGGGACTATTAGGTGTTTTAATAGTCTGTAACATGCAAGAGATCAGACTAAATTTCACCAAGTTACCTGTATTTTTCTGAAGCGTAACTAGGATTGAGCTGAATTGTATTTTCTTGGAGAGCACCAGTCCTGGTTTGACATAAAAAAATGAACGATTCACTGAACTTGCATGTAAAAGCAGTACTAAAGTATAATTTTAGTTGTTTATGCTCACTTTGCATCCTTTTCCTTTTATGAGTGAAGTTCAGGCAGTTCTGCATGAAGCTATCTGCTTATCAACAGTGTATTGATGGTTATGCTGCTTGCTTGTCAAGAGCAGTTCTCCTTCAGAATAAAAAATAAAAACAAGTGAAGTTGATACAAGTTACTGCTGCTTTATGGCAAATACTGACATCTTTAAATTCCTACCTGGATCCATGCCAAATATTTTTTACATATATGAAATGTTAACTACTATTAATGCATGCTACATGATAAGTTATTCCTGCAAATAAGAAAAATTGTCATATTATATGAAAATACAGCTTGCCTTCCAAAGCTTGGACACCTGCATGTAGTGTTTATATATATAAACCAGAAATTCATGGTTTGTTTTCAAGTGCAATTTGAGATCTGATCTTTTGAGCTGATGAAAATCTGTGAGGTTGCTTGGGCTTTACACCCTATTTATTCATGTTCCATACATTCAAGGGAATCTGACAGGCTAAATGTGGCTTAGGACTGAGTTTTGTAAAACCAATTTTTCCATAACATACTGTTCCAGGATTACCTTGTTTTAAATCGCATCTTAATGGGGTTCCTCATGCAGTGTGTGTAAGGTAGTGGTGTAGCCTTTGCAGGCCAAGTGGGACGGCAGCAGCTGTGCAGAGCTCAGTGCCTGCCACTCTCGTCAACTTCATCTTTCTCAGTCTAGGCAGTGGAATGTGCCAGCTAACAAAATGGTGAAAAATGAGATTGTTAAAAATTGTCAACCTCAATACCCTAAGTTATTACTCAGAATGTAAACACTGGGCTTTTATTTTATGAAAATCCATAGACGTTTAACCTGATAGTGTTATAAACCATTGACCTGGTATCCTCTGACATATCTCAAATATTACAGACCAGCATTTTCAGCAGTTCCGATAAAGCATTTCATGATGTGATGTGCATTTCACTTTATCCCAGTTTCCACTACCACTGAAAAAGTTCTGAATTCTTTTCAGCAGAGACAAATTCTGGGAGTTGAGTTGAGTCACACAGATGCAATGTTTTCAACCTGCTTTCTTCCCTTAGCTTCAAAGTATAGAGTACTGCCTGTATCACAAATATCCATTCAGTTATCCTTTGCATTCCTTGATAACTGGGATGTAGCACTGACAAAGCTGTCAGCAGTTTGGTTAATACTTAAAATCTTTAGCACCTCTGCTTTCAAACTCTGTTTCACGGCGTTTGTCTGCGTTTCATAATTACAGAGAACTTAATGGTATTTCTGAAAAAGATGTATATGCCACTTCAGAATTGCATAAAGACTAATTTTTCTTCATGGTTTTTCTTCAAGTTCATCAAGGATTTGAGACAGAATAGTTTCTTGGCCAAAAAATGCACTTATAAATCAGTCTTCCTGAATCTCTTTGCTTCTTTGAAGAATGCTCCAACAACCAAGCTATTCACTTATAAGACAAACTCTGCCCCATGTCCTTTATCTCAAGACCTAATTTTGGATCCTGGCTTCAGATTATTGCAAGCTCTGGATCCTTGCTGGGAGGTAGGGATGGACGGACGGACGGACGGAAGGATGGATGGGTGGATGGATGGATGAATGGATCAGGCACAGAGGCAACCCTGTGTCAAGGACCTGTGCTCTGGGAGAGAGCGTTGTTTAGCCAAACCCCCAGGCTTAGTGTCTTCACCAAAGAGCTGCAGTCTCAGCTGTGTGCATAGCCTATTTTGAGGCTGCTTCTGCTCTATGAGTGTTTTCCCTCTCTTATTTTGGAGTCTTACTGCCCAATTGCAGACAAACATGAGACTGAGATAGGATAACTGCAAGTATTAGAGAAAGGAGGTCCAGAAAACGGACCTCATACTGCCAGGAGCTCATTGATTTTCTGTCTCTTTGGTCTCTTGGCCAGTAAATCAAAAGACATGAACCTGTTTGTGGACTGACACACACAGCTCTGCCAACTGCTCTGTCAGGAGTGAAGGGGCTTGGAAAGAGAAGGGGTACTGCAGGTAGGTGGGGATGGGGGAGGTGTGGGAAAGGACATTGTTTTCTGGGACAGGGCCTTGATGCTCTTTGCATGGATGAAGAGGAAGAAGGTTACACGCTCCAAGAGTTAGGATTGTCTGTTCTTCCTGTGCTACAAAACCCCTGCCCTCATCTGTATGCACACAAAACATAGTTCCAACCACAGAAATACAGCTGTAAGGAAAATCATCGTGGGGTTTTTTACTGTGTTTCTGTGATGACTGCAGACTTAGGTCACATGAACTTCCAAGAATTACAGGAAGTGAACCTGAAGTATCATGAGGATAAAAAGACAGATGCTTGTTTAAAACTCACATGCATTCATTTGTGTGCACGTGACTACTAGAGCTGTATTAAACAAAACCGAAGACTTTGCTATTCTGTGCATTTTTATTGCCCATATTTTGTTTCTCAACCACATATTCATAAGCCCTTCTACATAAAAATACACTTTCAGACACCTGCGTGAATAGAGCAATTTTTAGTAGCAACCTAGAAGAAGGAATGAAACATTAAGACATTAATGCCCCATAGAAGATGAGAAAATATGAAACACATTTACCTTGATCCAATTTAGGCCTTGCGGAGTCATTACTCCTCAAATTATATGGCCATTCAAGTCCCTTACATGCTCACATGCATTTTTCTTTCCCTGGAAATTTCCCATTGTCTCAGCACTTTGAATTGCACAGGCTGCTCTGAGCTAGCAGTCCTCATTCTTCATCTAGACCATGGGCAGCCAGTGCTAGCGGGCTTTGAGAGCAGCTCTATTTATTCTGCACCACTCAGGATAGCACTGGCTGTATAGAAACCGTGTAGAAATACACTGAGTAAAAGTAAAATGACGGACAGGTGTACAAGGAAGCCACTATGTAATATTTAAGTGTTGTCTTTAGTCTTCTGTGTTGCTTTTTGTCTCCCTGTTCAAAGAACTTAGTGTAAGTGATGGGAGCAGAACTGGTACGTAGGCGCTTTCTGGGCATAATTCCTGGTATAAATGTCTCTTCCCTATTTGTGGGAGTACATTGATAAATCCAAAGAAAAAGAACAAGATAACGTGTTCTAGAGAAAGTTTTGATCCAGTTGAATTCAAACTCTCACCCAGCTCAGCAGCACTGCAGTGGAGTGCTCTTCATTCCTGTGAGGTCAGCCTTGGGATGATGCCACGACTCCAGTTAGTGTGGACTCGCACCTTTCCAGTCCTGGCATTTGAGCAGTTTTCTCTTTACCTACATCCCTTTTCTCCTTCCTCCATAGCTAACAAGGCACTGGAGAGGGCAACTCTTTGCCACTCCTAGTCAGTGTAGTCAGCTGTCCTTCTGGAAAACTTCTAGAAAATGCATTAATTTTAATGTTTCTTATGAAAATAATTCTTTGCATTGGATATATTAAAAAAGCCATATACCATATTTGATATTTAAAATACAGTGACTTATTTCAATTTCTCTGTTATTTTTAATGATTTATTAATTTGTTATGCTCTTTTATGAAGTTAGTGAATTCAATTTATTTTCATAGTAACTGTATCCTTCAAGATTTTAGTTTAGTAGATCTCACCCAGACTTGCATCTAAGGAAGAAAATGAGATTTCTTGCCTGTTTCCAATTTCCACCTTGTTTCTCAGCAGTTGAGTGAGCACCATTGGATGCACTTGCAGAAGCTGCCGCTATGGGTACATATTCTTAGAGTTATGTGGAAGTGGTCAGTGGTATCAAAAAGTGGTTTTTCACTTCAGCAAAACAGTGGTTTGACTTTTTTTTTAGAAATTAAGCAGCAATTTTGTACTGCTTACTTACTGTTTTCCTTAAAAAAAAAAAAAAATTAATGTATCTGTAATTGTTTTCCATTTCAACTTTTATTTTAAAATAAATGCAAACTGAAATACCCAATTCCAGTAGAAATTCTGATTTGGATTTTGCCTTGTTTTTTTAAATCATCATTTATTAAATGCATGCTATTCAGGTAATTAGAGATAATTCAAACATCCTAAGTCCTCCCTAACTGGCTTCTAACAATTTTATTAAAACTGGTAAGTATCCTACACAATTAATGGGTGCTTGGTTCATAACTAATTTTACTATTCATAGGCAAGTTCTCTTTCTAGCTATGCATAACATTCTTCTCAAATGGTAGTATTTTGTTCTTTCATCCATTTTAGAATAAATCTCATTCCTTACATCCTCACCAAAGCAAATATTGAAAAGGATATATTTGCTATGTACTACATAATTCTTCCATCTGCTCTAAGTTTTATCTGTTCTATCGGATTATTTAAAAGCTTGCCATTTTAGCATCTGAGACGTGTTTGTATACAAAGATGCATTGATGTGGATGTTCTCATGTCTTATCTGTAGGATACATCTCTGGCTGAGGTAAACTCATTCAGTCCTTCAGTGCCAATATCCCCCTCATCAATGATAAACCAGTATAAATTTGAGGATGGACCAGAATTAAGAGATCTCTTCATTACAGTCGATGATCCTGAAAGCCACATTACAGCCATTGAAACATTTATTACATACAGAGTAGTCACAAAGGTAAGTATCTATTCATGGCTTTAATGGCTTACTTTGATAACAGTTGGCACTTTCACTCTTCTTGCTCACAATTCTCTGGGATATTACTAAATTTAAACTTCACTCTTAATTTTGCCATGAGTTATAGACAAGTAAAACTGCAAGAAAGTGTAAATAATGGAAAAAAAAACAGTGTGATTCTGCATACACATGTGCTTAGATTCTTTATGTTGAGAAAATAGTTAATAATTCTTTAATGGCAAAATGAGTGCTATGAGAGAATAACATTTTCTGTTGTGATCTTCAGCAGGAACAGGAAACAGCCAAAGGACTGATACACTTTGAAGGCACTATATTAGCACAAATATTGATCACTTACAGGCTACCAGTCTTATGTCTTGCATAAATGTTACCTGCTACAGTCTTTCAGTTCCATTCTTTTCTAATTGCAGCATCCATTAACATATGGATGTTTGCTTCCCATTTAGAGTTGCATGTGATTTCTGAGGAAACTGCCACAATTCAATGAAGAAGTAGTATTAGGAAACAATTAAGTGTATTTTTAGTTGTCCTGAATGCAAGTGATTTACAGGAAATAAGGAAGAAAGTCAGCCTTGTGAGACCAGCCAGGTCTTCTGAGATTACCAGCAAATATTCTGCAGGCTGCATTTTGAGAATTGCGCTGTTAATTTATTTTACTTTGAGTTCTTTTTAAAAGATTCATTTAAAAGCAAATTTTCAAATGGGAATTATTCATCTTTAAATAAGAGGAGATATCAGTTCCTCATAAAATATTTAAAGAGTAGGAAGAGAGCTATCTTTGTTAGGTTGCTAGCAATAATTTTCCCTTTATGCCTGTTTCTGTAGACGAGAGAACATTTTTTCTTCAGGCGAGTATGGAAGGGCTCTAAGGTGGATTGCTTTTGCTTTTTTAATCTCTTCTTTCTTATCATATTTAATTTGGAGTGCTGGTTGTTGATGATAAAGTAATAGCATTCCTCCCACATACCTTGAAAAATTTTTATTCAACCCTCAAAAATGTTTAGATTACAAAAGCATGTTTTGAGGTTTTTCGAACTTACTTGCATCATGTTATAAATCTCTGTGCAACAATGAATGCTAAATAGCACATGTTAATGAAAACATGGGCTCTTTGTGGCTTGCCTCCAGAAGACAGAGCAGTGGTAAAATAAATCTCACTGTCTGACAATTTTGTAATCTGTAATAAGCATTTTTTGTAGGCATTAAAGGTTTGTTAGCAAGTTCTAACGGGGCTGCAAAACTGGGATCAATGATGCGCTGCAGAATCCATTAAGCAGTGCAGGTAGTGTTATTGCTGTGATATGCTGAAGTTTTCATGTTTTGAATGTGAGGATTATTTAGTAATGTCACAGGTCCCAAGGATGTATGTTGGCTCTTTGGGCTTTGTTCAGAGTGCTAAAAAATGGACTTTCCTCACTTGTAGATTACTAATCACTTTAAAAGAAGTGCCCTAAAAGTAACGAACATAACTATGATTGCTGAAAGGAAAATGCCACACTAAGGTAATTACTGCAATAATTTGGAAGCTTTGTGGTAAGATAATCATTATAAGTCATGGCACAAAGTGCAGCTTAATGCTTTTTTTTTTTCCCCCAATAGAACTTTGATTTCTTGCTAAAATAGGATGTGTTAACTCTTCAAGGAGTTGATCATTGTTCTTTAAAATAACAGCAAACCAGTAACAGGGACAAAATAGAATGGATGTATTCTTTTTAAGTACACAGGTTTCTCCAAAATCTAAAACTTTTTTCTTCTGGTATTCTAACCTCTGCCTGTTTTTTCTGCTTTTGGTTTTCAGACAACCCGTGGTGAATTTGACTCCAGTGAATATGAAGTTCGAAGACGGTATCAGGATTTCCTTTGGTTGAAGAGCAAACTTGAAGAAGCACATCCAACACTGATTATTCCTGTTTGTTTGCTAAAACTTAAGTTATTTTTATTTGTTTGTAAGATGGCTCCAGTTTTATACAGAGATGTTTGAGGTCTTTCTTCAGCTTCTGAAGCTTCACAAACATTAAGCCAACCTATTTGCTTTAGCTTTATATGTATGTGACAAAAATCACATAAAGGTATTTCTTAGGTTTTTAATTGTGGCATTTGCAGCAATTTGCAGTAATTTATGTCCTTTCTTAGTTGTACTCATGTTCTTCTGCACTGTGTATCACAATAACCATGGTATACCTTAGTTGAATATGAAAACTTTATATAATGGTGGATTTTACAAGGTATGCCTATGTTTTTTCGTAAGCAGAAGAACTGCTATAATACCCTGAATGTTATGCAAGTTATGCAATATATTTCTTCTTTTTTCCTTAGCCGTTGCCTGAAAAATTCATAATGAAGGGAATGGTGGAACGATTTAGTGATGAATTCATTGAGACTCGAAGAAAAGCTTTACATAAATTTTTGAACCGTATTGCTGATCATCCAACTTTAACTTTTAATGAGGACTTCAAAATTTTTCTTACTGCACAAGCCTGGGTAAAATGACTTTGTTTTTATTTACAGTTGTGTGAAACCACATGTTGTGTTAGTAGGGTGTATCAGGAGCTTCCGTGGTTCAGTATTCAGTAGTGTCATCCCATGGCTTGTTACAGAAGTGTCAGAAGCAGGCAGGGATTTATGGAATATTCATAACCTGAGATAACCTTTTCTTCTGTGGTTTTGGTAATCGTGCACATGACCATAAATATTGCTGTACCTTCCAAAGTTGTTTTTGTTACTGCATTTTGGATTTTTGTGGCAAATTCATAGTATTTCAACTCTGCATGTTTTTTGGTACACATATAAGCTTCCAAGATTATGAGGAAAAGAGTGATTGTAATTAATTATTGTTTTGGCATGGCACTGTCTTTTCCATGTTTTTTTTTAAGTTTTACTGATCTCATAAAAGAAAAATACAGCCTTTTCCTGTTGCATTGTTGCAAGATCTGTCCAGCTGTAAATTGGAGTTCTGTACTCTGAGTTCAGTGCCTCTGAATTTCAGCACAGCAAAGGTTATTCTAGCAACATATAAAAAGCGTTAAAAAAATAGATGGATTCTTCCCCCAGTAGGAACATTGTCTGCTTTTCTCAAAGACTTATTTCTGCAATCATTACCTCTGCTTTTCTGTTCAAAAAGCTAAATTGCAAACTAGCTAACTCACCCTGAGGAATCAAGGGGTAAAGGTTTTCTGCCATCTTCAACCATTCTTGTGAGACTGTCATAGATGGCACGCTTGTGTTTGCTCAGAAAGGCTTAGCTAATAAATGCTCAGGACAGGTATGGTTCTGACACTGGTCTAATAATTATAAGATTTAGACTCTAAAAAGACACAGTATTATGTATGTAGTTCTGTTTAAAAAAAAAAAAAGCACTTTATTTATTATTTTCAGAGAATTAACAAAAGTACCTGGAGGTAAACAGAGCTTATTCTGTCTTTAGGAACTCTCCTCACACAAGAAGCAGGGTCCCGGTTTGCTGAGCAGGATGGGACAGACCGTCAGAGCTGTAGCATCCTCAGTAAGAGGAGCGGTTAAAAATCGTCCTGAAATGTTTACAGAAATGAACAATTACATGGAAACATTTAGTCAGAAAATAAACTTACTAGATAAAATAGCTCATAGGATTTACAAGGAAGAAAGAGGTAAGTAGAAAACATGTATCAGTTTTATTGATTTAAGAAATTAAAAAGTAAATTAGTTTTCATTATGGCAGGCAAAATACTCTTTCCAGCAAGCAAGGAAAATGGGAGATTTTTATACTTATACTGTGTTTTTCTTTTTGGTCATGTTTTTGACAGACCTTCAAGTTAGTTTGAATGGTTTTTAATAGGAAGAGTTTTAACATGTCATTCAGCTACTTATAAGGAACTTAGAAGAAAATGTAGTAAGTATGGCTGTATTTTAACTTGTGCTTTTTAGAAAGCTGCATGACCTTTGGTTTTTAACTTTCAAGGCAATGTAGAGTTCTCTGTGCAATCTCATAATGACAGAGCTGTCTTGATTCCAGATCTCTAAACTTCTCTTTGTTTAGTTTTGTTCTGCACCTTTGTTCTGTTGACCAAGTAGATTTTAATTTTTTTTATAGCTTTACTGTTGGCTCTAATTTTTGTCATGGTAATCTGTGCCAGTTACAGTTTTCTCAAGAAGGATGACTTAATGTTTTCCTTAAGTGAGTGTAATTCACACACCTAGTTGGAATGCTAAATTACTGACTTTTCTGAGATTCTGAGATAATCCTGATCTCAGACCATGCCTGTTCAGTAGAATTTCCACTGGGCAGCACTTGAAGTATATTCTTGCCTATATAGTATCATTTGAAGAGCTACACTGTGTTAATAACTGAGTCCTTGAGTTTTTTTGTGCAGTACCATGTCTCAGTGTATCTTCACTGAATTGAAAGGGAGTTACAAAAGAAAAATACATGTTGGTGAGAAGAGTTCCTTTTGATATTGTTCCTTCCAGTGAAAGTAGCTGTCTGAGGTCTGTAGGTTCAAGGTATCAGTGCCAGAATATTTACTGGAAAAGCTTAAGAATTTTGACATGCTTCCAAATGCTGTAGGTTATATCTTCTTTCTAGATTTTTGAAATAACACTTGTCAGAACACTTGTGTGCAGGGCCTCAGGTTGTGGATAGGAATTGTGGGTAGCTCTGATACAGAGAACATTCCTGTTTGCAGTACCTTAATGTGGGATTCTTTATTACATCTACCATAGAGGGGTTTTTTTTGTCCAAATAATCTCAAAGTAAATATTACACTCTTCATGCCACATGACTGCTTTCACCTTTCCTAGTACATTTCTTCATTATGAATTTAGTAGTGACAAAATTGCGTTTTCAATACATGACCAGTGTGTTCACTGCATCCTCCTGTGAACTGCAACTTGCCCGTGTTTAGCCCTACCAAATGGCTCAGTGCTTTGTGGGCCTTCTCTCTGGCGATGGATTATCACTTGGTCTAGAGACATAAGTAATTCATAGGATATCCCTATGAACTGCTGAAGGAGATAACACTTGCAGAGCAGGAGTGAACCTCAGTGTTTCTTCTGAAGCTTTTGGGACATAACAAAGCTTCTGGTTTTAGTAACAGACTGTAGTTTGCTATTGCTAATTGCTGTATATTGCTATTACCAAGAAGCAGAGGAATTCAGGGCGGTAGAAGTCAGCAAGTCAGACCAACTGCCATGGCTCCCATTGCTCTGTATGCAGACAGTGTGAAGTAATGCAGGTCATTGAGCGTCTGAATGCACCTCTTCGGGTCTACCTGAGTATGTGTGTCATTGTGAAATGACTGGGGCATTTTTGCTGATAGATTTCTCAAAGCTACTTAACGACAATACATTAATTGATTAATTTATTCATAAATCATGAACGGGAGTTTACTTATCTTGGTCATATGAGCAAATTTAAACATTAGCCTCAGTCTCTTGCTTGATTCACAGTAAAAATGAAGTTGCAATTAGTATCACTTAGACATCTATTAATGAACAAAAGAGTAATAAGTGTGTATGTTCCTCTTAAGACTATTTTAATGAAATGAAGGAATACGGCCCCATCCACACGCTGTGGTCGGCATCGGAAGAAGACATAGCAGACTCCCTGAAGGGCATTGCCAGCTGCATCGACCGCTGCTGCAAGGCCACGGAGAAGCGAATGGCCGGGCTCTCAGAACACCTGCTGCCCATTTTGCATGAATACGTTCTCTACAGTGAAATTCTCATGGTAAGGTTTCCTGAAGGACTCTTTATGGCTCAATATAAAATTTGGCTTAGTCCAGTGACAATGTCCAGGAGAGAATTTATAGCTGATGAAAATGACTTTACAGTCCCTGTATTTACTCATTACAAAACATGCACCGCATAGGATACTTGTCCATTGTCAGGGAATCCGATTGGTCCTGTTTCCCTTGCTAATCAGGCAAGAGGTGCCCCTTCCAAATAAGAAGAGCTTGATAGTTTTTCCTGGCAGGCAGCCCTGGGTAGCTGTGCTAGGGTGTCTAGTTTTGCTGTCTTCAGTGAGCTCTGCATTGTAGCAGAGAGGGTTTGTGGACAGCAGCTGAGAAGCACCTTCCCTGACACTGCCAAAATACGAACTCATTGAGTAACAGATTGCGTGTGGGAAAAGGAGTGGAGAGGTTTTTCCCTTTCTAGGAGCTCTTCCTATGTTTTCTTTTTCCAGAACAGCTGGGAACTTCCAGTTCCTGCACCATTATATAAGCATGTGTTAGTCTTTGCCATAAGCTACTGCTCTCAGTTCCCTTTATGTATGTATTTTTCTTACACTTGGAGAGGATGTAAAAAAGCAGACTCCAGAGTTGATATATTCAGTGCTGGTGGATAATCAACATAATTAAGTAACTGAATTCAGTATGTCATAATTCCCACTTTGTTGCCTCCAGAAAGCAGAACATGTGTACAAATCCCTCTTTGTCTAGGTTTTGAGCAATGCCAGCTGCAGAATCTGCTCTTGTGTTACTGCTGGGAACCCAGCTCCTGCTGCAGTGGTTTCTGAGTAGGGGCTGAGACAGTCTTACAGGCCATGGATAGAGCAAGACCCAAGCTAACTGAGTCTTTGGTGGCACTGTGCAGAGTACTGCCACTTTCTCAGTAAGGCTTGGCTACTGAGAGTTAGGAATTCCTGCTGCAATGAATGCTGTCTTTAAAACAAGCTTTGCAGAAAAAGGGGCTGTACAAAATGTCCTGCATCTCAAAGGCCTCACTATTTGCATGTACATGCTGGTAGATGGGGGTAGGTACTGCTTTGCTTAAAGATCTGAATAGATTGTTTAATAGCAATTGCGGGTCTTCTCCCCCACTTCCAACCTTATTTTTCAGAATTTCTAAGTCTGTTACCCATGAGCAATTGTAGTCTTCATGCTACTGAGGAGATGTTGCCTGCCCATTGCCTTCTGTTCTGCAGCCTGGCTCACCCTCACCCTTTCTCAGGCATTCTGTTTTGTCCAGAGCACAGAGAGGTTTCTGGGGACAAGCCCCAGGATGACCATCTGGCTCTTCCTGCACACCTTACAAGTAGCTGTTGCCTGTAGCTTTCTTGATGAAGCACTTGCAACACAGTATTAGGCTGCCATGAGGTCCTGCCCAGGGGAGAAATCTTCCTTCAGTAGCTCATTCTAGTTCTACAGCTCTTCCTTTCCCTTCATTCCCATGGATTTTTATTTTTATTTACTGCCTACTTTCCTCTTGCACTTTAGAGAGGGAAATACTAGTCACTAAATAAAATACCTAAAAACACCCTGTGGAAGTCAGTCACTAGTAAATCTTTTCAGAGGTGTGTTTAACCCCTCATTGCAGGGACCTTGGTGCAGTGCTGCCAAGACCACATGCAAATGTGCAGAACAAGGTGTGATCAATACAATACAATCCTTGTATTTTCCAGTGTTGCGAGTTCAGCCTTTAACTGGGAAAAGAGGTGAATTCATAGCTGAAGTGTTTACATCTGGACCAACCCCTTCCTAACTGACCCACAGAGCAAATTTCCTGTTCCTCAGGGTACAAATTACAGCATTAATTAGTTAAGGGTCCACATATATTTGTGGGTTTTGTGGCAGAGTACCATTAAGTATTACACAAAAAACCTGTAAAGGTATAATAATGTTTTAAAAATAGAGTGCCTCTGTTTGCTATTAGAAGTCAGCATTGTCTATAGATGTAGCACCTTAGTATTAAAATAATTGATTTTGTCTTGTAATTCAAAGTGTATTTGTGATAACCGTTGCCAAGCAGTCATTAAAAGTTTTAAAAGAGACAAAAGAAATAGGAAAAAAGAGAAAAAATTTGTATTATGAAGAAAAGCTGTTCCAGACATTTGTTTTGCTTCTGTGCTTACAGCTAAACATTTTCTGTATTTATCTAACGAAAAGATTCCAAGCTATTGATGAACACTTGTCTGTATTGCTAATCTATTGCTCAGAAATGCCCAAAGTCAAGTTTACCAACTTTTTATAGTGACTACCTGTTGAAAAAGAAACATTGAAAAATTACTTGAAAATTAACCTCCTAAATTATTCTATCATGTTTGATAAAGTATCAAGATTTCAGAGAGAACTCAGTCAAATAGGAGAGCTAGAGAAGGTAGAGCTGCTTGTGCCCTGTGCTGTTTCCACATGCCCTGTGCTAGAGGTGAATACTGAACATCTCTGCAGAAGAAGCAGTAAAAGCAATTGTGGCGAGGTAATGTAAAAGAAGGTTTTGAGATTTGTAATTATATATTACAAATGCTTCTGATTTTTTTTCCAAAAGGACTAAAGTCTTGCAACACTTCTGCGAGATAAACATACCTGAGTGTGCTTTTACAGATGAGGAAGCTAAGACAGAGAGATATTTGTAAGGCTTCATCAAGGTCTCTGAGCAAATGAGCATTGGAAATGGAAATCTAATCTGTAATACTGCTCCTGTTTTGTAGCTTAGCAAGTAATGTTCCTTGTCCTTTCTAATTATTTTTTTGACATTATGCTTAAAACCCAGTACCTGCTTAGATAGTTTCAAAGGAGGTAAAAGTTACATATGCTGAAAATAAGCACATATATTAATGGTAGAAAAGCCATCATTCCTACGATAACTTTATCTGATTTTTCTGATTTGTCACAACTACATTTGGCACTTAAAAAATAATATTAAAGGTTAAAGTCACAACTTCAGTAATGCCTTGTATACCATTTTTAGTCTATATTGTAAATTTTACTCAAAGAAGATACTTCTGTTCATGAGATTTGGCAAACTCATGTTGCTGTTTTAAAATGAATATATAGTAAGTGAAGATGATACCAAATAAACTGCTGTAGCAGTTTTGCTCATACAGCTGGCAGTGATACTGTGTATGGCAGATTGTTGTGGCACTGATTTTGGATTTAGTAAGATTCTTGAAAAACATGTAAGAAAAAATAAGTCTTCATGATTTTAATTTTTTTTTTGATAAAACATATATCATGTCAAAATTATTAAACGGTATCATTCTGTGATCTTGTTTATCAAATAGCAAGTTGTTTGATGGTTTTCTGAAAGAGCTAAAATTTGGTGCAGTTTACTTCTTTTTTTTTTTTTCTTCTATATTAAGGGTGTTTTGAAAAGGAGAGACCAAATTCAAGGCGAGCTGGATTCCAAAGTTGACGCTTTAGCCAATAAAAAGACAGAAAAGGATCTGGTGAGTACGTTCAGAAAGCCGGAATCTTGCAGGCCTTACTGTAACTGCAGGAGATGAGCGGGAGAAGGAAGTGTCCCCTCTGAAGCCGCGTGCTGGGACTGGGTGCTGTCTCTACACCTCTGGTGGCTGCTCGTGCCAGGCAGAGGCCATCATGAGAAAGAAGCAACGCGTCAGTAGCTGGGCTGCTGGAGGGAGGGGCTGCTCATAGTGGGCGACCACTGGGCCCACTGGACACAGTCCACACAGACTGAACCACAGCTTGTTTTTAGCTCTTCTGTTTGCTTCCACTCTTGGAGTTAAAAGAAGCTAACAGTTGCTGCAGTGCTCTTGTGGCTGCTGCTTCATTGATGTAGGAGAGGGAGAGGAGGGGATAAGGATCAGCAAAGCTGTTCATTAACTTATTTAAAATAAAATGTTCTGCATTCTGTTCTTTCAGGTTTTTGTTTTCTCTAGTTGGACCCAGGGATATTTTTTTGCTTCCAGTATGACACCTTCATTCATTCTAGTGAAGTCAGACTGTAACTGGTAGCCCATGGGGACAGGCATCCCCAAAACCATCAGCAAGGCTCAGCGAGCCAGTTTAAAACAACTTCTGGGATGAGAATTGGCCTTTTTAAAATTTTTGATTGTTAAACCCTCCAGCCTAAATAATGTCCTTTTAGCACAGTATTAACGCCAAGTTATACAGTGTAAATAATATGCAAAAATTACTAATAACTTTTTAGTACATCAAAGGAGAAAATCCTTAACATTTCAGATACTTTTTATTAGGCTTGTCGTAATTAGTTTCCATGTAAAGATGAGCTGTTTAGATAGCTTTTGGCGCTTGAAATGCATATTTTCATTTGATTTTTTGGCACTGAGATAAATAAATAAGAATGTATTACCGATCCCTGATACCTACAATGGCTGTGGTATGTTATGTAACAATTTGCTTCTGTGTACTGCAGTGGGACATTAAGTAAATATCTCTGGGTTTGAGGTTTTTTTTCCTGAAGCAGAAATTTTGTTTACTTACTGCCTTTGTGTTCTCTAATTTGTTTTTGTTTCTCTGCTTTCTTTGCTGCTTCTCCTGTCCTTTTTCCTTAGTTTAAAGCTTGAAGCTCTTATAAAATGCACAGAGAATGGTGAGTTGGAGAAGCCCCCTCGGCTGGGAGTTGGGTAGCCAAGGCAGGTGCATTCAGCGATGAATTCAGCTCCATACAGCTTGTTTAGCAGTCAGATTCGTTGTTGTTTACTGTAGAAAAGACAACATAGCCTGGCAGGACGCACCATCTTTTCAGGATGCCTTTCTGTTATAACCTGATGGAGTTCTCAGACAACGTGCATGCACTCCCTTTTCCTGAACTGTTTCAAATAAAAAAAGAATATTTTTATTTTAGCATAGTATTGATCATACCATGTTGATAATACTCCATCATGAGATGTTTGTACTTGCTTCCAGTAGGATTTTGAGATCAGTTTGCCCAAACATTTTTTTTCACTGTATCTGTGTTTCCATATCTGCATTCACAGTTTGGTAAAGGCTTTGGACACTGTGATTGCCCAGGTGTTCAGATCCTTGCTTTATCTTTCCAGCCCCTCTATTTCTTACTCATTTCAGAGAATCCTGTTTTTTAGAGCCTGGTTCTCCTTGCAGTCTCAGAAGAGCAGTAAAACAGATGTCTGTTAGTCTAATCTGATAATAAAATCCTGTGTTCTCTAATTGAGTGGCAGCTGTATCCTGAAGACTTTTTCTTAATTAGAAGCTGAAGTCTTTTTCTAGTAAGGATAGTTTGGCAGCAGAGAATGATGTACTGCTATTTTTAATCATTCAAGTGACTTAACTATTTTCTTGGTCATTTTTTTACTATGTTTTCATTTTTGCTGTGTTGAAATATTTTTCTGACGCTTCTAACCAGACTGATTTGATAATAAAAGGCGGTTATAACACAGGTATGTTGTTGGAACAGGTGTCAAACACTGAGTTTGGGTGTATTTGCACATATCTATTCCTAAGCAGAACTCCTGTAGCTTCTAGTGATTTCATAGATGTCAGATTGAACTTGTCAGTGCAATCTAGTAGCCAGAAATTTTGCTGACAATGAGTGGCATGAACCCTAATCTCATTTGAAGTACATTTCCACCACAGATAAGGAGTCTCAGACTGTCATTAGAGCTGATAAAAGGCTGTGAGATATTTAGCATTGGTCACGGCAAACATTAAATGATTAACAAACACGAGGTTGTACAGCAGAAGAATGAGAAACATCCTCAAGGTCAGTGCAGATGAAATAGGCTGGAATTGCAAATTAAACCTTACGGGACATTAGGCTCATCGGCTGGGAAAGAAAATGTTTTCTTGAGCAGTGTTAGAAAGCTGCTTGTGGTGCTGCTAAAAAAGCCAAAACCTTGGTTTCCACTCCAAAATTTGGTCCACGAAGGAGGCAGTTGTTCAGAGTATGGATGGTTTGAAGACTCTGCTTTTGGATGCAGGCTCTGAGAGAGATATTGGAGAGGACTTTGGTACCCTCCTGCTTATCTAGACATTTCTTACCTCCAGAGCTGTGGCTGTAAAGACACAGGGATATGCTGCTCCATCACTTCCACACTCCATCCTGAAGGCTACACAGCAATGCTAGTGTATCCCTCTATGGTTTGGGCATTTTTAACAGTTTTAGTTTTGCCACTAGGTCTGATAATAATTCTGACAAAGGTTGGTATAATGTGCTCTGACAGAGCGAGATAAGCATTAAATGCCAACTTACGGATTCTAGTGTTCAGGCTTGAAACTGAGTAGTAAAGAGATGAAATGCTGAATCTATTACATTCTGAATATATTTTATGTTTTAACTCCAGGCTAAAAAGGGGTTAGTATCACTAAGCTGTAGGATTAATTCATGTAGCAGATAGAAATCCATGCTATTTTGCATAGTGAGATAGTGTAAAATGTGTCACTTACGAGGTGATTTGGCTATTGGGCCGGGTCTGTTTGGCTGCAGGTCACACCATTCCTGTCTGGTAGCACTCTGCCCTAGCAATGCCTGGCTCCCACCTTCCTGTGCCCTGGTCCCATGTCTGACTAGCGCTGTGCTGGCCTCTGGCGATCGCTGATGGGAGATTTCATTTCTCTCACTGGCTGCCTCAGTGAGATCAATGTAAGCAAATGGATTCAGAATCCTATTTAATTTGCAGGATCAGTTGAAACAATTTACACCTTGTAAATGGGGAACACACTCGGTGATGTTTTTGTTAAGACCAAGCCATTCTTCTTTCACTTCTGCTGTCATGGCAGCCAAAGAGAATAGCATTGATGGTTTTTTTCAGTTTTGAAAAAGTGGATCTTAAACACCTCTACTTGACATGGTGATGTGGCATAATGCTGTCTTTAGACCTGAAGTCCAACCCTTGCCCTTAATACAAGATGTGGTTGGTTTCTTTGGGCCTTTAGAGTGGGATGTTTAAACTGCATATCCAGGCAGAGCTGTATAGGAGTCTGCCTATCCACATCATGTTGTGACTACAGTGTGGAAGAAATTTGTAGCTCCTAGAAAAGGCCAGACAAAAACTGTAAAATAACTTACTTAAAGTTATAAAGATCGAGGTAAGGGGAAGCTGCTGCAGCCAGGACTTACAAGTCAGAGAAGTTCTCTAAGTGTGTAGACTAATGCATTCCCATATAGGAAGTTCTGTTTTGCAAAAGCAGAGAATGGATTCAACTGCCTTTCCTATCTGAATCATCTTAAAAATGTCATCATTTTCAGTATTCTGTGCGCATTCATTTTTTGGTATTTGAAGGAAAGGCAATTAGCATGGAACATGGTAAAAATACCAAATCCAGTTGTCTGTAATTCCTTTACAGGTAATTCCCCCACATTTAAACTTTGGATTAACCTTTTCATTTTGAATACAGTGTTGGTAGTTGAAATTAACCTTGTCTGTAGCTTGATTACTGGTCTGGCCAGATAATTGAACCTGGGCTTAGAAATAATTTTTTTCATTTTGTTCCTGATTAATAACCAGTATTTCATTAATCTAGAAGTGTGGCAAAGAAAATCAGTGCAGAAATCAAGTCTAACTAAAAATGTTGATTATGGATTGTGGATAACATATATTCAGATGAAATTTTCAGTTTTACTAGCTAAGTAGTTTTTGGCTTCTTTAAGAGCTGGATGGGATCCAGATTCCGTGACCATTTCAGGCAGTGTTTGATGATTCAGTTTGTGTCTGATGGCAGCATCACTGCTGTTGCACTTGATCACTGCTCTCCCTTGCATGGTCCAAGCTGGAGGCTGTGCACCAAGACTTTCCATGTCGTGTTCTGAATTCTGACGTTTCTGTGTTCTACCAGTAGCGTAAACATTCCTTAAAAGTTCTGGAAGTTGGTCCTGGAATCCTGAACTTCCTATCAATGAAAACACCAGCTCTGCAGAAAGCAGAAGTAGCTATCCAACTTTACACGGGTATGAGGTCGTATGAGGAAGAAACTATTTGCTTTATGGCAGAATACAAGGAACAAGAAGAAATGTGTGGAGCCTGAGTTGCAATGGAAGCAATTCAAGGAATTAAGTTTTCCTGCCTGATGTTTCTTATTTTGGTGGTGTTTGTGCCTGCCCTGCCTCCTGCTGCAGACAGTGGCTCTGCAGTCCCAGCAGATGAGTTTGCACTGTAGGCACAGGGAGATGTGCCTCGTTCCGTGACTAGGTGCCAGCCAGAACTGACACAGCTGATTAGTAAATGACAATAGGTAACCAAATTACTGAAAAGACCAGAAAACTCATTAAAGAGAGGGCCGCTGTCCACTTACTCCCATTAGCTGGAAAGTCAGTTTGTGCATCAACAGTAATTAGAAGCATGTAATGTCTGTAGAGTAGCCCTCAAGGTTTTGGGTCCTGGATTGCTGTGAAAGAGTTTCTTCTCTGTATAAGTCCTTTCATTTAATTTCTTTCTCTGCTTGTGTATTTCTTTTTCCCTCATATGGTTTCACACAGTTCCACAAGAAAAGATGGTAATGTGACAGGCAAGAAATCAGAAAGTTTGTGATTTTGATTTCTGCTGTCTTCTCCCCATTCTGTTTCCTCTTGTTATCAAAGATTCTGTCAGGGTTTTCTCAGTTTTTCTGGCCAAATCTAATTTGTACAATTGATTCTGCTTCAGTAAAGCCCTCTACATTTTACTTTTTAGATGCATTACTGTCAAGTGCTAGTGAAGAGGTGCCAGAGTCTGTAACTTCTCAGTGAATAAAAATATCTCCAGGAACAGTTTAATTCTGGTCTATATTTTCTGTTATTAATATTTCAGAAATTGTAGTGAGTTATTAATTAAGAATTAATTTTAAATTTATCCCTGAGGAATAACTTTTTTTGCTAACTTAAATACCAACCTTAGTTCTGCAGTTCTCTTCATCTCCACTACAGTAAATTGATTTCAATAATTTTGGAAATGGTGATTTTTCCTAATATTTTTTAATGTTTACAATTAATATTTAGTTCTCAGAAGAGATTGGGAAACTTGAAGACAAAGTTGAACGTGCCAATAACGCTCTGAAAGTGGATTGGGACAGGTGGAAGCAGAACATGCAGTGGGATATGAGATCATCATTCACTAATGTGGCTGAGAATAATCTCCGTTATTATGAAGAGGTAAAACTCTTTCTCACAAAAATGTTATTTTTTCATTATTTTAGTGAAGAAGTCCATGGGTTCTCTGTAAAGAGGAATTTTTCCATTTTAGTTCAAACATTTGGTAACTTCAGAATCAGTTTCTGTGGGAATAGGGAGGCAGTTAGCCTTAATTTGACAGATTTCAAGTAGAATATATTTTATTGTGCCCAAGAGGTTGATCCTGAATTCATCATCGACAGAGGGCACTCTTGTTTTACTAACCACAACAACTTGGAACATATTTTTCGTTCAATGTCAGCTGCTGTATTTCAGTTTGTAAACATTTTGCTGTGACAGCATGGAGAAGCCCTCTGTAAGGCTCCGACCTGTGTGAGGAAAACCTTTAAATGTGATTCCATCAGATTTTTATTTTCAGCTCAAATGCTGCAGGTAATATTCTTGGTAAGAATTTCCAAGAATATATACTAAGAAGGAGAATTTGAAAACATACAACAAAATACATTAAGCATTCTGTGAAGTTTCCTCATGGGGAACACAATGTTGATTGAAATGCGCATTTTGAAAATATCCCAGATGTCTTGAAGTTTTTAAAAGAATTTCTCCTTACTTTTGGAAAAAAAATTGGAATGCACTGAGCCATCTCTTAATCATAAATTAGTCATTTTCACAGATATATTTTGGTATCTGTAACTTCAGTCCTGTAGTCTGAGTCTTATGGATTGTCCATTAGCCAGTGGCAGTGCCCTGATTTTACAAGTCATTCTGTTAAAACATAATTGAAAAGACAGAGCTCTTGATCATCAAGTCTAATTAATTAACATGCAGTCTGTGAGATGCATGGACATTGACAATCTGTTGATACATATTAAGATCAAAATATTTTCTGAAATCAGGCAGCAAGCTTTTGGCATCTTCTCGCATTGTCTTCATTTATTGATGGTCTCTGACTTCTATAGCAGTAATATGTATGATAAAACAATGCTGAATATGTTGGACTATTATCTTTGTGAATGATTAGCTAAAACATAAAAATAATTATTTGGTTCTTTTTGCTGTCTAGAAATGCTTTTTGGTGAAATAGAAGTTTAACTCAGAACACCAAAGCTCATATTGCACATGAAATTACTGTTCTTAAGGCACAGGCTGCAGAAAATGATTCAGCTGTCTCTGTAACTGCCAGAGGTTCTTCTTAAATAGCCCCTGAAATACCAGAAAAATTGGTTTATACTGAGACATGATCCTTTGTTGGTGCTTTTCTTGACTATTGAAATCTTCATTAAATGGTTTTGCTGCTACATCTTTGTAGATCTACATTTTAGAAAAGCGCCTTATCTTACTACAGCAGTTGCAATAATTGTGCTAACTGTATCACTCCTTGTTTGCAAAGTGAGGGCTTACCAATTTCATTCTGTTTTATCAGAATATCTAATCCTGATATTCAAAAGAACTTGATAAAGTTAGTATTTTGATGGGGAGTTTTGACCTAAAATACATTTATTTAAGAGCCATGGTTAATGCTGAAGGTTAATTATTAGAGAAGGGATTACTGATTACTGACAGAGGCTTGTGTATTTCAAACTACAAGTGTGTACTCCTGAAAGCAGCAGGAAAAGAAGCTCTGGCATCTGCTCCTGCTGTTTGGGAGTGAAACTTCAGGAAGGGAATCTCAGAAACCTGAGAAGCAGAATATTATTTTTATGCTTTCAGTAGGAAAGAGAATCCTACCTTAAATGTAATAGTTTAAGTCTGACTCATTAAACTCATGCACAAACACAGTGTCTGTTACAGTGGTTTTCACTTCTACAATTACTTCTTGCTTCATTAGCATTCTTTCACGTCTGAAGTTACTAATTCAGACTTTTGATGCACCATTTGATGATTACTAAGCCTTTTCTTGATGTTTGCATCCCTCATGTTATTATTCCCTGTCTTTTCTCTTCCCCACACTGTGTTCTGTGCATTTTCCCAAGCACCATGGATGCTATGAATAAGATTCAGTTGCCCAGCTCTGCTGTCCAACTTCTATGAGGAATCATCTCATTCTTAGTGACTACCTGCTTCTCATCCTTTCCACAATTTCCTCCACCCCTCAGTTAACCTATTCTTGCCTGTCCATGAGCAGTGTCCCATTCTCTTCTCTACAGCAGCATTTCACTCTGCTTCTCATTATTCCCCTTGCTGACTGCATTTCCCAGGCACACAACTAAACCAGGAGTCATTTCTGTTCGTGGTTGTTCTCTCCATCCCTTCAATTCCCAGGAACTACAGAGTAATGAGAGACATCTTGTATTTTCTGATGGCTGCTGCAGTAGAGAATGCAGTCCTTCAAGACTGTATAAAACTCAAGCCACTGTGGTCAAAAACAACATAGCAGCATGTCAAAATACACTAGAATTTCTAAAATGCTATTTCATCTTTGTCACAATATGGGGAAAGAATATGACCTTACATTTGTTTGGGTTTTTCCTTAATTGTAGTTGCCTAAGGATTCTGCTGTCAACTTGTCAAGCATCACTGAGCTAGCATAAAAAAGTATCTCTTCTTTGAGCTAAATTAATGTTCACATTAGTGAAGTTTTACTCTTAAGTGTTACGTGTAATTATGTTTCTCTGGATTACAAATTTAAGAGTTATTCCTGTAGTCTTCCAGTTCATTGGCTATCTGCATTTATTATACTTGAATAAGAAGTGTTCCTTTGTTTCTGTGGCTGTTCGTGCCTCTCAGTGCTGTGGTAACAAAGACGTGAATGAAAGCCCAGTGTTGCAAATTTACAGGGTGCTCCTGTGCAGGCCTATGAAAACAAAAACTTTCATGTGATAATGTGCAAGCTTTGTTATAATATATTTAAAATCATTTAGGAGCCAAGAATTGCCATGACTGACCAATCACTTGGTACTCCTGTTGCTGGTCTCAAGGGTTCATACAGTTCTGTACTTCTTTTCCTCTGGAAAAGAGTTGAATACATCCTTAGGTCTCTCTGTATTCCACAAAGTCCTAACTCAAAAAAATACTGTACTAATAATGACAGTAAAAATGCATTGTTAAAATGAGGAGGACATTCTGAAACAATATGAAAAGGTTTTAATTTTTAAAAGTTCATAACTTTACTCCTATTTCTGAAGTAAATAACATTGATTCAGCACGTGTTAACACTGAACCATTTATTTTATTCCTTTTCATCGTGCCATAGGCATGACACCATTGTCTGACAGCTTAGTCCAGAAGAGCTATCTGCCAAACAGCTGGAATCACAAACTGTCCACAGGATGGAGCTTTCATCTGAGAAACTGATTGTCACCACGAATATTTTCATTAATTTAGAAATAGATATTCTAAAGATGCAGCGTTACTAAACCCAAAGCAGGATACAGAGTTAGTGGTGGTGCTGGCAGGATTATTTAGCTGGCATGTTTGAAGTGTTGCTGCTGCAGACTAGCAAAACCAAACCAGGCACTGTGGAACTCTGGTTTCAAAGTGCAGAAGCAATTAAACATATGCTAAATTTGTTTTTTTTTCTCATGTGTTTAGTATAGTACCTAGAACATATACAGCATCAAAGGGAAAAGAACACTTCTGTTTTTCTTAGCAAAGAATTTTGGTAACCTGTTCTTTTCAAGTACACCACCAGAGTAAGTTACTAGGTTTTACAGCCCAACCCAAAGACTAGCTAGGCATTGTAAATTCAGCAAATATACCAGAGTTTGAGTTTACACTGCTTGTTAGGCACTCTAGGAAATGCAGACGGATTGGTGGTTTTTCCTGCTCTGGGATGATAGTTTTGGCATTGAAAGAATGTGTTTTTTCTTGAGCATGGATGAACCTTTGTTTTAAAGCATAGCATCTGATTTTATTTATCTCATGTGAAATTAATCCTGTTAAACCCTTCCATCTTAGTCAGATAATCAGTTACCTTTGATATAGTCAGATTCTCATTGGTATTGACACACCTTACTATTTTTCAAAAATATAAATAATTTCCTGATTTTCTCAAGTATTTCAAGAATAATTTGGTATATTTCTGTGACCTACATTGTTGTACAGGCATAAATTGATCCAAAAGATTCATTAGGGCAAACCAATACCCGTTCCCCATTACAGCAACTTCGCTCTAACTCCGAAGCCCTTAGGTACCTCTCGGTCTAGTGAAAGCTGTACAAAAATAGATGAGATTTGTTGTTTGCCCTAGAGGCCTCTGTAGTGATGCCTTTAGGCAGTCGTTTGGTGGCGCAGCAGAAAGTTGCTGCGTGTTGATCACATCCTACCTTAGCCGTGCCTGGGAGTTCAGCTACCAAACTTCACGAGATTTTCCAAAGCTCCCACGTCTGAGCCCGTTTGTCCCTGTGCATGTCGCTTCAAAGACAGATCCATCTTTGAACCCTCATTCACTTCAGCCTTTAAAACTTCTTAAAAATAATTTTTTATAGTGGGAATTACTATTTCTGTGCAGTCTAGTTTTTGTTTCGTTCCACCCAGAAATCATGAAAATATTTTCTGTTTCTCTCAGACACAAACAAGACTTTATTTTCAGATTCTACTCCAAAAAATTCCATCAAAAATGCTATTTTTAAGGTATCAGCCATGGATAACTGGGAACTGGAACAGAAACACACATGGCACGTGACACGCTGCTTCTGCTAGCATCCTTACTGCATGTTCTGTTTTTGTATCTCCTTTTTCATTATATATGCAATTGTACTATATGAAAAGCTTTTTTCTGCTTTTTCTAAGAATGATGTTGCAGAATAGATACGTGTCCTGCAGTAGTAATTAGAATATTTTAGGTAAAGTAGCCTTATTTAAGTTCTTGTTATTTCATTTTGTGTATTTAGGCTTTTTTACATTTTTCATTGGGCTTTTATGAGTAATTGGATTATGAATTTCAATCCTGTGCAAACACATTTCATTTCCTGAGTTTGGATTTTCTGGGGTTTTCTTCCTTTCTGTCTCCTTTGTGAAAAGTGGCTGATCCTCTTTTTGGATCTCCATTTTCAACCTTCCAGGAGAATGGAGTAAAATCATTCTGTAATAATGTTGAAGTATACATCACTAAAAAAATGTCGTTTATGCAGTTCATGCTTCACAATATGAAAAGCTTGAGCCTAAGGCACAGAGACCTAGTTTTGTTTTGGTGTGGTTAATTATAAAACTTGTCAGCTGTAGCAGCACTGTGATGTCTGACAGTGAAATGAGCCACCATTGCTCTTACATTTTGAAAAATGTGTTTTGGTTATATAATCAGGGATAAATTAAAAGCTGAATAGCTTGTGTGAAAAAAATGCTTTGCATCTTTGTCTGGACAGACTTCAGAAGATCATATCTATCTGGTTAAGCAATGTATTGTGATTGCATTTTAGCATGTGCAGTTTGGCTCAATGTTACAAAGATAACACAAAGCCATTTTTACGTTGCAGCCAGTGCTGATACATATATTTTAATTCACATTACTGAAATTACAGGATGACAAAACATGGACTTATGTGGTAATTAAATTAAACTGTGGTTCAGAAAAAATCTGTCATTGCTAACAAAAGACTCTTCAAGAAAAAGTGATGTTTTCTTGTACCACACCTAGAAAAAGCCTAGAAGAACAGCTGTGCCTTGCAGCTTTCTAGGATGGTAATTCAGGCTGGGCTCTAACAAACAGAAATTGATGAGTTTGAGTGCCTCAGTGAAGACACGTTACTAGCAGCTGCCTCACTGACATTTCAAAACCAAGATGCCATGTTCCAGCTCAAGCCTCTCAGATAGACTCAGCTGCCACAGTGTCACATGAAGTAGGGGAGAATCTAATGATCGAACTTAAAGGCTTTATACAAAAGGTCAAAAAGACCTTTTAAATCAGAAATCAGTTTTCAGCACTTGCAGTTCACTGTTCATGCTGGCAGTAACTTCACTGTTTCTCCATGGTGTACCATTTCAAAATAACATTTCTCCAAAAAGTCGATGAAGAAAGCAGATTTCCTCATGAATCTTATCCTGTTAGTCCTCTCTTTTCACAGTAACTTGAACCTTAGACGTACTCTGAACAGCAGCATAATGCTGTTGTGTGCAATAGCAGCAGTAGTTACTTGGAAGCAAGACCACAAGAGAAAGACTGGGGGAGTAAATTCATGGTATCCATAGTCTAGGGGACAAAATGTGAGTAACAGAAATGATATCTACTGTGCCTAATAATAATGAAAAACCTATGCAAAAATAAGCTCATACTTCCTTCTTGGTGATCTTTTGGTTCACTTTGTTTTAAGTGCTCTCATTTTCTTGCAGACCCACATGTTCTACTTTCTTATGTCTTCAGAGACAAAGCCACTCTGACTTTTTTTTTCCTTTTTTTTGTTACTTTTGTCACCCAATTTTATGGGTATCCCTGGTTCTGCCTTCTTGTGTCATCATGGATTCCCCCAGCTCCAGTCATCCTGTGTGTATTCTTTGTTTTTCTCTTTGAGCTTATACTTTAACATTATCAGATCCTCCCACTCATCTGCTTGCACACAGATACGCAGTTGTACCAGGACCTAGGCTCTTCAGTGTGGTATGATTAAATCTCCATATTTAGTTGGCAGAGTTTGGAAGTCATTCACAAGAAATGTCTAATAGAGTTAGGTGGCTGCAAGTTCAAGCAGGGTCATTTCCATGTCTCCTAAGCAATGACAGATGGATACGAGATGTTTCAATGAGCTGGGCTTAGCAAATTTCTGTGGCTTGAACAGTTTATGGCAAAAGATTTCAGTTAGGAAATGATGCTGTTTTCAGGGAACTGATTTAATTCAAAGTTCAGATGAATGGAGTGTGCTGTCCAGATTTTAATATATATTTCCTGAGAAATTTCAGAAGACTTATTTATTGTGCATAATAAAGGTTCTTCATGAAAAGGACTGTGTAGAGTAAGTAGTAAATAAGCTGCATTGTCAAGAACAATAGGTATGAATGTATAAGTCAAAATTTTGTTAGAACATTTCCATTTCAAGGGCTTTTTTTCAACAGCATCAGAACAAGAAAATTACTGCAGGAATTTTCCTGTCCTGTTCTACTGCCAGACTTGAAATAGTAGAAACCTGGTGCTTTGGGTAACAAGCATCAACTCACTACAGGTTACCTTGTGATAGCCTTGCCGTGGCTCTCAACACTAATTTATGATTTAGAATGGCTTGCCAAGCTGCCAACACTCATTTAAACCAAACTGAACCAGTCATTTGGGATTTTTGTTGGTTTTTTCATTTTACAGCCTGCAGAATTGATGCTTCAAATAAAAAAAATAGTTTTTACAACTGTAAATACATTTTTCCATAAGGAGAGAAATACCACTTGTAAGGATAACGATTTCCCTACTCCCAGCCCCTGCCTTTCTGGTCCTCTTTCTTTCCCATTACTCCGGGGAAAACTGAATTCTCTCCTTATTTAGAAAAAAAAAAGGTTTAATTTAACTTGGAAGGAAATTGGATATGCAATAGGAATCCACAGAGGTTACAAGGGAACAGTGCCTGACAGTGTGCTGCTTTCTATTTGGAAGAGATCTTTGCCTGTAACTAAAGGAAGAGATTAAAGAAGAGCATAATTAATGTTAGCATCTTCCGTATTACAACATACAATTACAATGCTCACAGTGTGTGCTTGTCATTATGTAAAATTGACCTTTACAGCTCACTCAGCATGTTAGCTAGCATTTTGCATATCACTGAGCTGCCTAGGAAACCGTATTTTGCTCTTACCATGGTCTTACAAAAGCAGCTTGTGACAATGTGTATGTATTCTATTTCTTTTTATTCTTTTTCTCCTTGGCTAACAGTTTACAGAAATCTGTCTGCTGTACTCATATGTATGTGTTTGGTTTTTTTAAGTGCCTTGCTACATGGGAGTCCTTCCTAGTATCTCAATCAGTGGATCTTCATGTGGAAGAAGATTCTGAAGACAGGCCTTGAGTAATATCTCTGCTTGATCTCTGCCTTTTCCATGCAGTTTCTCCTAACCAAAGTGCTTTATATGAGACCAGATACATTATTAAATTTAACTGTTAAAATCAGCAAAATGCAGGAAACCAGCTTATTGAACACTCAGGTATTCTAGTCCTGAAATACATTTTGAAACATGCTATATATTGCCTTATATTGCTTAGCTCTGATTTTACATATTTTTATGCATTTGCATACAATTGTTTTCATAAATATTATGTAATTTGGATATAAAGTATTTTAAATATGTAAAAATAGCTCCATTTTAATAAAAATTTTAATAAGGAGATTTTGTCATCATTCTGTATCCTAGTCTTTTTTAGAAGTATTTTGGTATTTTAGCATACTTCTTAGATTCTCCTTCTTGAGTAATTTCTTGTACTTGTAGAATTACCTTGTGTAGTCTTCAAGGGCTAGGACTTTAGGATTATTTTAATAGATCTTGCTAGTTGCCCTATGGCAACATAGGACATAAAGATGCCAAACATGTTTTGCGAGATTAATGCTGCTTTAAAGTATTGTTAATTTAGTTTTCAGTTTGCAGTATTTACATGTCTATTAGACATCTTCAATTTGACATTTTTTAAAGGATAAAGAAAAAGTGACAATTCATGAAACAGACTGTTTGTACAGTGACATAATACAGTAACAGCACTGATGCCAACACAAGAACTTCCACTTGGAGTTTGCAGGGTGAAACCTTCTGCTCCCATGGCTGACCCTCCTGTAACCCTTAACTTCCTCCCTCTTTAAATAGTCAGTGTGGAAGAGAAAGGGTTAAGAAAATAAGAGGTTTGCATGAAAATGATCAGCTGACTCACTCATGCAATATGCATTAAAGTCTTCCAGTCACTGAATTATTCCACCCAAAAAGTCCTCCAGACTGCAGCTGTAGTTTCTGCAGTTCTCCCCAGTGGTTAAGGTCTGAGCAAGCCACAGGCTGTGTGGAAGGAATGAGGTGCAGGAATCAGAGACAGCCTCACCAGGGCTCTGGCCTTGCAGAAGAGCAGGGCTTTAGCCATCACCTGCACCTTTTGTGGTGGCCTTTTGTGAGCTTGCTCTGATCAGTCACCTTATGGCTGCAGGGGACAATTCCAGAGCACATGGCTGCTGCTCCTGGGTGGCTGTGGACCTGCCCAAGCTGGGCAAGGATTTTGTGGGTTTGATCTTAAAAAATGTATATTGCAAGATCTGGAATACCAGCATGACCTTTTCAGCAATGTTAGGAAGAGTGTTCTCGTGCTGCCCCCATGAAGTAGTAGTGAAAGCTCGGCTGGTTTTTTTTTATCTTTAAAGTGGCAGTTAAGATGCTCCTGAAATCCTGCAGGGAGCATGCATCTCCCAGTGTGGACAGCTCCCTGTGCAGAGGTGAGCCTGTGTTAGGAGGAGGGCAGTGCGGTGCTGAAGGGCTGTGCCTCACTGGGTCTGCTCCAGCTGTGCCGGCAGTGGATCCTTGCAGGAAGCAGGGAAGAACAACGTGGCTGGACTGTGCTCTTTTCCCACTCGACCTTCCTGATGATTACTTTTTAACATGAGAACTTCTATCAATGTGCTTAATAGCCTTAATGGCTTTCCCTTTTTTTTTTTTTCCATCTAAACTCATAGGATTTACCATGCTGAATATCAATGAATTGCACAACTTAATATGTAGGAAAAATCAATTCATTTTGTGATTACCTAAACCAGCTTCCCAATAACTTCAGGTAATGCCTTCCGCCTGTTAAATTGTGAGAAGAGATGAGCAACTGTTTCCTATTTATCTTCCCTGTGCCACTCAGGAATTTACAGACCTCTAGTGTGTTTTCCAAGTACTGCCTGTTTCCCCAGAGGAAAAGCCATAGCTTAATACCATATTGTACAAAAGGCACTTCACATTTGTGCTCATTGTTACTGCTTTTCTCTGTATTTTCTAGTTCTGCTGCAACCAGTATTCAAAATGCAGACACACCAGAAATGTACACGTTGTCATAATTATGCTTTTGATTTTTGTCATTCCTAATTTATTTTTTGAAGTACCACTGAATGCTGAGCTGCCATTCCACGGAACTGTCCACTAACATTAAGATCTATTCTGAAGGTTACTGAATAATTTAATATCCATCAGTGTGTATATATAGGAGAATTGGCTTTTCCCCAGTGAGCATTTATTTGCATTTATTAATACTCAATTTAGCCTGCTGTTTTTAGCTCCTAATCTCTCTGTAGTGTACAGTTCTATAAACAGGATTGCAACAAGACAGACAGCAGTAACACTGAATACCAGTTAACGAAAGTTCAAGGAATTGAGCTTGAACAAGCTTACTGGAAGGATAGAAATATTTAAGTGTAACCAAGAATCACTACCATGCTGCTAATTTAGGCACCTCTAAGGACATAAAATATTGGATTAGCTGACATTGGGAGTGCCAGTGTGTGTTTCATTGATTTTACCTGTATAGTCTGCCAGACTAGGAGGTTGCTATCTGAGACATTTGGAAATCAGAAGCACCACTGGACACTTTGCATTCTTGGTAAAACATTCATTATGTTCATGATTTATTTTTAATTTCTTTTTCTCTTTAGCTAGGCCATAACTTATGGGAGAAAGACTTTAACAGTCAGTTTTATAGAGGCCTTCTTGTGACTGTTTATTTTCCTGATTTTTTAGTAGCTCTATCATCATGTAAAAGTAAGGTCTATTGGTAAGTACAATCAAACATTGTCCTTTTTTTGTCATGCAAATACTTCTGAAACTTACAATTTTAGAAAGTCTATTGCATATTTAGACTTATATCCAAAGATTTTTCTTTTATGGAGTCTCACATTCCTTAGGTAAGGATTAGAAAGTGCTTAAGCTGTTTGATTACTCAAAATCAGTCTGCCTCTTACTGGATTTTCATGCTGCCTCTTTGTATGTCAGTGATTCATATCTAGGGCCTGTAAACAATGCATCTCTCTCTCTTAGACTGAAAACACATACAAAGAAAAGAAAAAAACCTTCTCTGGTACCTAACAGGGGAGCTGTCACCAGAGCAAATTGCTGGTAGTAAAGGTAAAACAGGGATGTGGGTAAGAAATCAGTGGCTCTAAGCACTGAATGATTTTAAAGAGTTGCCTGATACAGATTCCATCCCTTTACAACTGATGTGTGGCAAGATGTATGTCCAGAGAAAAAAGAAATAAAGACAGGTTCTTCTGGCCCCTGCTGCTGTCAGCTTATACCCAAAATAATGACCTTTCAAAAAGATTTGTGCTCTATGTATTGAATTTTTTAAATTTACCTGATAACTGTGGGCAGGATTTCACTTCTAGCATCACTAAAATAAGGATAATGCTGGCATAAATTAATCATGAAATCAACCTTTGAGCAGGAGCTTTGCAGGCCATGAGGAGTATCCAGTGGTTTTCTTCCATATGTCTAAATCACATTTTAATATCACACATCAGCACTGCCCACTATTTTGGACGAACAGTCCCTTGCACCTTTGTGAAGAACGGATGAGGGCAGAGGTGTATGTAATAGGCTACTCTGGTATGTTTTAAATTTACTCAAAGAAAATGGCTAAATAACCCCTTTTCTAACAAATGGAGGAGCTCCTACCTGCCAGCTGGTGAGACTGACTTGAGTGAGTAGAGGATGAGATTGTAAAACCTTTGCAGAAAGCACCTGGACAGCAGAACATTCATAAAGCACTGCACAGCTTTGAAGCTTTTACTGTGTGGACGTGCTGTTAACTGGCTGTATGTCACATCGCCATCACCTTTACTCCAGTCCTGCCATCATCGTGGCGAGAGAGAAGCCTTATCTGTGCAATCCCACAGAGGCTCCTTATTGAATAGAGTGATTGAAAGAAGTGCTGGCCGACAGGATGAACCATAAACTCCTTCGCAAAACCCACTGTGTTGCATTTTCAAGCTGCAACAATGTTTGCATGCAGCCCCCACTGTTGGCAGCGGCTCTGCCCTGCTGGGAGAAACAGAGAGGCAACAACTCATCTGAACCTGAAAGGGACAGACACAAACTTTCAGCAGATTTGGGAGGTTTTTGGGGACCTGAAAGTGAGGGTACATCCTGGTTTAGGTAAGACACACAACTGAAGAAATGAAGAACAGTAAGAGGATGTCCTTGTTTAAAATATAATTGGAAAAATATATCAAAACCCATTGTATTCATTTTCCTGCAGGCAAAAAGCCGTATCTGAGATTTGAATTCTTTTACCTGGACTGTGACATGACAGTGAGTTTTCAGCAGGAATAATTCATTTGATAGTTGTATTGCTTAGAAGTTCAGTTAAGGAATAAGCATTATTATGTCTGCATTTAACCTAGAGTTGCCAGAAAACCATTAACTCTTAAAGCCAAACTAAGAAACTTGCTCAGAGTCAAAGCAACGTTGAATATCTGACGTGGGGAAGGCTGACTGTTACAATGTGATTTTCTCCTTTTTTTTTTTTTGCAAAGTGAAGCATCTCACCAGGCTCTTTTTGCAAATGAAAACTAATAAGATGTTTATTTTTTTATTTGTACCCTGGAGTTGTGTTCATTTAAATAATAAATTAAGCTTTCACCAGGAGGTACAGAAATAGTATGTAAAATGAGAGCTGAGCAAGATGCTCTGTACATGTCCAGCTATCACAAAGCTCCTCACTTCTAAGTGGAGAAACATTTTTTCACTCACGCACTTCACTATTTGTCAGGTTAGAAGACAAAGCCAGAGCTGAACATCAGGACCTCCTGCCCAAGAGCCTGTAAGAATTGCTTGGGCCCCACAAAGCTGGTACCAAGCCCCTAAGGCTGTCAGGGTCTGTAAATGAGCAGCAGCTCACTGAAGTTTCAGAATCACTACTGCTTTTTCATCTCTTTTCACTGCTTGATTCTTCAATATACACAGCACAAAAGTCCAAAGTTTCTGTCTAAGAAGAGGTTAAAGAGGGAAATTTATGAGGGTCCTTTTGAACCTAAAAAATATTATATGAGTCTATGAAATAGAGTGGAAATTGACAGTAATTGTATTATTAAGAGAAAAATGATTACAAGAATTCAGTACATCCTCTCCAACTTTCATCCACCAGCAAGACCGTTTAGCAATAAACAGAACAACCTGGCAGATACTCAGCTGACATAAAAGCAAAGCTAAATCAAGGTTAGAAAAAGATTCGTAATTTGGGTTGAGAGAAAATACCTAAATGAGAATAGCTCTTCAGAGACTGTGTTCATTCCCTGACAGGACAGGACAAATTTTATAAATGAATTAATTGTGACAGCTTAACATTGTAAAGTAAGTTGTTCAATATTTATTGGTGCATTCCAGATGTTCCATTATTCCTGTGATTGCACTTGTTTTGTTACCATCTCATTGTAGGAAAGAAAATTAATGGGGAAGTATAAAAGGGGAGGCGCTAAAGCAGAAAAATCAGCTATCATCTTCTGTGATTATGATTGTGCACTGTGAAACTCAACTGTTAAAAGAATTTTAAAACATTATACAAATACAGTCATTTTGTCATATATGGGTACAGCAAATGAAGAAATACACTTCTGCTAAAGGTTGAACCTATTTCTATTAGCCTTTTCTTCATGTGTGAGTTTTTGCTGAAGCAGAGAGACTCTCAGTACAGATGATCATCAACCCTATCCAGAATATCTAATACAGAATGGCAGTACTGGGTCAAGCTGGCAAGTCTCAGCCAGGTTCTTACAACCAAACTGAAAAAACCCATGCCCTATCTGGTTAAAATGCAGAGATGCCAATAGAAGACATTCCCTGGCATTTTTTACCTTTCTTTTTCCCTTCCCATAAGGGCTGTAAAGCCACTTGTGCCCCTGGTTCCTGCTCACGCACTGAGCACCTCACCCAGGTTTAATAAGGACTTTTACAGCCGTGCTAGGACAGGGTACAGAGTCCCCAAACTGAGGAGGTGGCACAGAGCAGGATGTGGAGGGCTGGGAGCCCGGCACACGCTGGGGAAAGGTAACTCCCTTTCTCCTGGTGCTGAGAGAGGTGCCGAGGAGCAAAAGGAGGTACTGCACTTTGTCTCTTACTCACATTCTGGGAGTGGTACAAAGATAACTGGCATCTGTCACTTGGATTGCAATCTATACATAGATTTCAGAATACAGAAAATCAGAAAATAGGATGGAAGGAAAAAATACCTTGGATACAATTAAAAGGATATTTGCTTTCATGGTTTAAATTATATTTAGCTTAGTTTTTAACCCTTTACTTGAAATGTTCCTGTTCCTACATTATATGGCTTGCTACCTACATGGAATGTGTGTGTGTGTGTGTGTGTGTGTGTGTGTGTGTGTGTGTGAGAAGTTTGTGAGGGTTTCCATGGGAATTCTGGCTTCCATGCTTGGAAAATCATCTGCAATTTGACAAAGCTCATCAATGCTATTGCTATATATGTTCATTTGCCCTTAGAAGCATTTGTCTTCTGGATGACCTTTATGGAAAAAAGACTTATTTCATCTCTGCTTTGTAATATGTCATCTCATTTATCAAAAGTATTTATTCAGAACAAATAAACTGCAAGGTTTTGAAGATTTTCCTTTGGAGTCCCTCTCCAGTAACACGGATCCAGATGCTAGATTGTTCTAATTCTTTATTTGTGGTACAACTATTTTATGAATTTCTTAGTATTAATTTTAGTTTTAAAAAAAATGTAAGATCAGAGCAGAAATGAGTCTCTGAGTAATTCTCAGCATGTAAATATATTTATATGGTGCCTCTCGGGATTTTTGGTTTGTTCATTCTGAGATACGTGAACATTCCCAATATAATTGGTGACCACGCCATCACCATGCTGTGATCCAGAATCCATGGAAATTAATGAAAAGACCAAAAACTGTTCAGCTGTTCTAATATAAAGTCTCTCAACTAAGCAAAATTCAAATTATTAATAGTATTTGGGGAAAATATGCTATTGAAAAGAAACAGGAGCAGAAAACTATAATCAGTAGTTACTGATTACTCATATATTTGGTAGTACCAAAGTCTTTCTGCCACCTTTTTCTAAAAGGTTGGAAGGTGATTCTTGGGGGAGGGGGCAGCATTTTCCATTGTTTCATTTCAATTATCTCAGCTGTTCTTCAGCAGCAGCAACGTGTTTAGAAGGGAAGCAATAAAGTCTTAATTATAGGGCAGTGTAACAGCTACAAATGCATATTCTACTGCTACATGTTCTTCAAAAGAATGTAATCAATTCACACTGTTTTTGAATGATGTTTCATATTGTGATCTTGTAAACAGATCTTAAAATAGCCAGTTTATAAAGGCAGCTAAATCTTTATAATTATGAGAGCTTTCTTTTTTCCCAGTTAATCCTGAAAGAAAAGGTGGAGGCTGGAGGTGCAGCAGCTTTGATTTTGAACCCCCTACTGAAGTAAAAGAATGCTAATAATTTGAAAGTGGGTTTGGGTGTTTTTTAAGAAGAATGTACAGCCATTAAACAATGTACACAACTAAATGTGGTATGTCAGAGATGAACTTAAAATGGTGTTTCTGTAACGCCAGATCACCATGACTTTGTTCATATAGTGAACAGTGACACATTGTTTTGGATTTCAGTAAGAAAACAAGAAAACAGAGTTGACAGAATTCAGGATTTTCAGAATTTGTTTTGTTCTGTATTATTTGCCTAGTGGCCAGTGGATTCTGATCCACACTGTGAGGTCCTGCTGAAAGCTCAGATCTCTCGTGAATTGAAATGTAATCTTGGGTTTTAAACACGCCACCAACTGAGGCTGATAATGTACTATCCATGAAAAACTTAACTAATGTTTCATTACAACAGATTTTGAGAAAAGCTGCAAATCCCTTGCCATGGAGATGCAACTATAGGATATCCAGAGTATATTTCATTCTTTGGGGTTAGCTTTGAAGAAGCAGCAATCAATGGTTAAATCACAGTTGTAACAGCTCTATTTCATGTCTATAGCAAGGTAGTTATTGTTGTCTAGTGAAAAAAAGCACAAATTTTAAAAGATCCTGAGTAAAGTCCAAGGGAGTTACACCAGCCCTCTGCTTGTCCCTTTTGCAGAGACATGCCCAGTGAATGCAGGGGCTGAATGTTGGTGAACATGGAACAATCCCACCCACAAGCCAGTGGCACAAAGGTGCCATTGAACCAAATTTTGGTTGCTGAGGCAGAGCTCCATTTTGGACTGTAGGTCCCTCTCTCCTTTGCCACTTGCCAGCAAACTTGAGCACAGCTGTCAAAAAGTTGATCAAAAGCTGAGAGTTTCCATATTCACTACATATGAGTGTCATTTGGTATAGCAAGACCTTCTCATCTTGGACTCCCATGTCAAAACTTCTGATGAGGCTCCCTATCCATCTTATTTAACATTTCCTTGCAAGGATACTTTCATAGTATCTTAATGACCAGGGAAAGAAGGTGTACCTATTTGGGGAATACTATGCATTTTTAAACCACATATTACTGTTCTGAAGTGAACACTATTAGAACAAACTATAAATTGCTTTTCCTTATCTCTGGAAGTTGCTTAGGACACAGTGATATCCCCACCCTGTGGCAGAGGGCAAGAAAAGCTTCTCTCTTTCCTAAGTTTTCAACAAAATACTCATAGTAGGAAGGAGAAAGGCTGTCAAATCTCTTGGCCTTTTCTGGTTTTTAAGTTTTATCATGTACTTCTGCAGCATATGGGTATAACTAATTACATTTTCTGAGCAGATGTGCAAGAGAGGGATTGATATGCCAAGGCTGGTAAATGTCCAATGAGGAGGCGACTGGCGTGCCCATGACAGATTTTGTAAATGAGACATTTACGGAAATGACGAACGTAAAACATTTCATTTTAATATGTTACTCCTGAGGTTAAAAGAAGCTCAAGTCCATTGTCAATAGGGAACAAATGTGTAATGTGTCTCCATTTCTACTTTTAGAAAAAAAATTGCTTCAAAATATGTTTGGAGTATGTTGGGATTTTTCAACTTTTTTCTTCTCTCCGATTTTCTACTTACTGTTGTGAAAGAAAGGTCAATAGGCAGGTATTTGGAAGGAAAAAGAAAGGTTAAATTCCTCTCACACACAAAAACAGGATTTAAAAAAATGGGGTTTTTGAATGTTAAAAAGAAGGGTCAACTGATAAGACTAATGAGAATCTGTATACACTACATCTGAGCAAAAGAGCAAACCTGGAATTAACGTTCCTTGATGCAGTATGTCAAAGCAGATTTGACTGACCATTCAGATGTGATCAGTGGCACAGCAGCTGAAGCTGCGGAATGTGTACCCAAAGCACAACAAAAGCCTTATGGATTCTGTCCTTAAGAAATAAAAAATCCTGTTGTCCTACTTCAGCATTAAGCTGTTGGGAAAAGTCACTTTGCAAAATAAAGTAAGACATTATTTGATATTAAAAATGGTATTCTTCTCCAAATGTTACAGGCCTTTTGTAAATCAGTACTTCTGATCATGTAACTCTCTTTGCCAGATCTAGGTATGTTCCCACCTGGCTGACTCTAGGGGGTCTTCTTTTGTTTCCCTCATTTTGTTTTTAGACAGAGCTGAAGAAGGTTTGAGAAGTTTGTGTGTTCTCTGTAGAGAAAGAACTAAAGAGTATTTTGCATCTTGAAGTGACTCAGAGTTGTCACCCTTTTTATTCCCCCTGTTAAAATCTCTTCATTATTATTCACATACCTCAAATCTTTGTATTCACCTTCTCCAATTTTCAGGTGCTTTTCCTTCATAGTTAATTTCTTTCTTCATTTCAAAATTCTTCATTTCCCTCTGACACCATGTAATATTTATTACATCAGTGCTAAAGCTGCATGAATAATTCATCAAGTATCTTGCTTCTTTTCCTATTCAAGTATGGCCCATAATAATTCACTCGAAATATTCATTATTTGAAATGTGTCGCTGAATAATTTTTGCAAATAATTCTTGGTCTGTGTGGTGTTCAGAGGTGCAACCAAAAACCCAAGTGGTAAAACCTCAGCTTTGATCCAACCATCCCCTGATGGAAGCTCTTATTCTTATCTGTTGTTTGGTGCACGGTGAAAATGTCCCCACTTGCAACTGGCTTCTTGAAGATACTCCTCAACGTTCACTTCACAAGTTCTGATAGAGAAGAAAATACTCACCAAATAAGTGAATATTTTTTCGAGTGCTTGGAAAGGAAGGACATGAGAGTCAATGGGCTGTCATGCTCCCTTCATTCAGTTACTGCCTTTGCTCCTCAGCACCATCAAACAGCATAGGTTGCACCAAGTGACAAGTTCCTTAAAAGTGAAATGTATGTATGATTTACATTCTTCTCTGTGGGGGTGGTGAGGGCCTGGTACAGGTTGCCCAAAGAAGTTGTGGATGCCCCATTCCTGGAAGTGTTCCAGGCCAGGTTGGATGGGAACCATGGTCTAGTGGAAGGTGTCCCTGCCCATAGCAGGGGAGCTGGAACAAGATGATCTTTAAGGTCCCTTCCAACCCAAACCATTCTATGGTTCTATGTTCTACACAGCCAGAGATAACACTGATACCAAGAGCAACAGCAGTGCTGGGGTTTCCCTTGCAGCACTGATCCTGGAGTGCAGACATGCAAACCAGAGGCTTCACTTACATTCAGCCATATATTTTTCAGCCACCAGTGGCAGCCAGGGTGTTCTGACCTCTGTTTGCACAGATGAGGGATACCACACTTTGGGGAGTGAGGGGCTGAGCTGTCAGGAGCTTGAAACCTGGCGGGATCAGGAGGTCACATTTCTACACCTTATTAACAGGTGGCAGTACTTTCTTGGCTACTTCAGCTTCTCGATGGGAAAAACTGGTGCCGGAAATAAAAAAGTGACAAGTTTTAGTAGTAGCAAGGTTATTTCCAGGTATTTGTGTAAGCATCTATGTAAACACTGCAATCCTTAGATTGTCAGCTTTCAAGGCCCAGGTGGTTTGGTTTTGTTTTTCAGTTTTGTTGAGAAAGCATGAACACAGAAGTTTTTCTGCTCCAAGGTTGGAACTCCTACTTGCTGCTACAGTGGAATTAATATTTACCTCTGCACAGGTATTTTTGGTATGTCCTAGGGAGCAAGCTATTTGTGTTTGTAGCAGGAGGAAGTACTCATTGCAAACTCAGGGCTAGACCCCATGAAAGTGTTACCTGTAAACTGCAGTAAAGCTGTTTGCAAAATACTGTCAGACATGAAGTTAGTTCTCAATGACATTTCTCTTGCAGTGAGAAGGCTGCTTTTAATTTAATTGCAAATTAAAAGTTAAATCATTTACTGCTTAATATTCCCAATTTAGCACTAAATGAACATTAAGCGATATAACGGCTGCTGAGGTCCCTGACCAAATTGTAAAAGGAGGGATGGGGGCAATCTTTCAAAGCATCAGGGCTTGGTCTGTGGTTATGTCAGTTTTACACCTCCTCCTTTCATTAGCAATGCTAAGCTGAGAGTGCTGACCCTCAGGGTTTGCTCCTCTTGAGCAACAAAATTGGAAGTGAAATGAGTGTGGCAATCTGCTGCAGTCTGTGAGAGCTGCCAGCTGTACCTGTGCTCTGCAGAGGCTCTGGGAGTGTGTCCAGGGCGGCAGGGAGAGAAACACTGAGAGGGAGAGACAACATGTATCTAATGGAGCTGTGCTTTGAAGAGGACCAAGGGAAGCTACTATCATGCACACTGAAGAAAACAAGTGGGACTAACTTAGAAGACAGAAGAAAACAAATACATTTTTTTCTTTTGAATCCCTAGGAAGACCTTGATACTTAGAAATATATATACAAGGAAGACCACAAAGTAGACAAATGGTACTGAGAAGTAGCCTGTAAAGCATTGCCTATAAAGCTGTGACTTTTTGGAATCATGTCTTTTTTTTCTGTTAGGCTGAGCTGTCACACACCATAACCAGATTCTGTAGATGAATATGTATCCTGTAATTAATTATTACTTATTGTTTTTCTGTCTGACCCCTGGAGTTGGTTTTTACAAACTGCAAATTGTCAGAATCTGACTCGCACTCAGTGCTACTGAAAGTGGGAAAGATCAGAAGAATTAACTTAACAAATGTAGATGATAAAATAAAATGTCACATTTTATTACATACTTTCATTCCATCTGTCTGAGCAATTTTAAATGCCAGATTTAAAGAAGTGCCAGCAGGCCATGTCTTTCAGGGATGCTTGCACATGGCTGCACTCGCTTTTAGCATTTCCTTTCTATTAAGAGCATAATTTGGTGGCATGGTAAACTCCTAGAAGGGTGCAAGAGCACGCATGTTTGCAGTGGGACTTGCTCCTGCCCCTGTGCCAGCTCCTGGAGAGTGCACTGGGAATCACCACCTCCTGACTTCCCTCTCCCTAGCTCACATGGTTGGTTTTCATGGCACTGCCCCAGCAGGGAAGCTGCATCATGGTTTCCACACAGCATTTGAAGGTCACCATCGCTCACCTCTGTGCTGCTTGCTAGAAAGACACTACAAGAGCATGCCTCTTACTGTCGGCTTTCTATCACTCACATATTTTCTTGTTTACCTACCAAATATTGAGGCTTGGGAAAATTTCAGATTATGTTTAAAGTGTTTCTGTTTCCATCGGTGAGGCAGAGGAATGGTGGCAGTGGTTAGGTGTGAGGTTGGGGTGCCTTTTTTAGCTCCAGTGAGCAGCTCCCACCAGGCGGCTCCTATTTCATTCTGGTTTTTGCTGGGGACAGTACCTGCCTTGCTTGCCAAGGCTGATGGACCAGCCAGATGCTCTGGGCCCACCCCGTCCTCCTCACCAAAGAAGGAAGTGAATCCACATCAGCCCAGAAGTCCCTCAAAGACTGTGTGTTTTAAAGTTCATTTCAAACTCAAAGCATCTCTGATTTATTTTTTGCTTCAAAAATGCTGTGGAAAAAAAATGAACAGGAAACGAAAGTCCCAGAGGAAATAACAGTAGAGAAAAAAAAAATTGGGAAATGGAGCACAAGGAGGTAAAATAAAAAATGTAGAGAATCTCCAATCAAAGAGTAGAGAGGATAAGATAAAAAAAGAGATCATGAATAAATAAATAAATTGTACATACTACATTTCCAACTCCCGCTCTCTGTGCCTGCTCAGTGGCACTTCAGCTCTAATGCACAGAACTGGCACTGCACAGGGAGGAGAGGTTTTTTCTCCTTGGTAAAATCTGACTGACTTTCAAGGTGGGCAGTGGTACTATACAGGACAATCTGTTACTGCCCCACTATTAGTGCAAGTAATGTATGAACCAGTGAGCTGCCAGGAGTACCTCTGTTGTCACATCCACCCCATGAAACAAAATTCTCATTCCATTCTTCTCCCTTTGTCATTGTCATGGTTTAACCCCAGATGGCAACTAAGCACTTGGGCTGCTTCGTGTAAGGCTTGTCCTCCTTTGCTTCAGGTGGCTCCTGCTACAGTAATTCCATAAAATGCAATTCAGCAGTTTAAAGCTATTTCCATTGCAATCTCCACCCCAGTTCCTTTGGACTAGATCACCATGTTGAACATTGCAATGAACTCCTCCCCTTACCCCTGCTCTGGCTTGGACTTACCCAGAGACTGCAGTCCCTCAGGGCTGTACCTTCCCCAAGTGCAGCCATCTCTGTGAGCCACAGGCTCTTCAGGGCACACCTGCTGCTGCATGGATTTATCCACAGCCACAGTGGCTCTGAGGAGCAGCTGTTCCAGCAC